>PGTU02008914.1:0-33361 GCA_002896215.2 Cicer echinospermum
CCTAAGTCTTATCATTGCAAAAGACTTGTTCAAATCTTTCTTTAAAGATTGAATCTTCTTAGTGTCATGACCAACAATCAACATGTCATCCCATATATAACAAGAGAATAATATATCACCCATCAGAGAATTTCTTGATAAACACACAATGCGTCAGAAGTAGTTTACTTGTTGGATTTTCATCCTTTGTTCTAATTTGGACATAATTAATAATTCAACAATGTTCATACAATACATGATATAAATCTAATATTTGAATTGAGCAAGATTTTCAGGAACAACATCAAATCCTACACACTTGGAACAGGTTTGCTTGAAACACAAGAAATCAACAAAAGTTGACTTTTGACTAAAGCAAATCGATTGGGAAATCGATTTCATAACAAGGGTGTAAGGAAACACAACTGTTGTGTTGGTATAATCGATTGGCAATCGACTGACTGAATTTAGAAAATGAAAATGCACAAGTCAGTAGCACCCCAGTCTTTGAGGGTAATCGATTGACAAATCGATTATACAATCTCACAAAGTAAACCTGATTGAAATACATCGATTGGACAAGTCACAAGTGAACCCCAGTTTTAAGGTAATCGATTGGCAAATGTCGATTACTTAAATATCACTGCAAAATAACCTTCCTGTGACATACAAATCGATTGGACAATCTATGTTGTTAAATTTCAAAATCAAGTCAAATTTGCGTTGCAATCGATTGGCAAATCGATTGAACTAAATCCCAGGTAAGACATTTTCAGACAAATACATACAAATCGATTGGCAACGTCGATTAGTATCAAAATAGCTGAGTCACTGACTTAAACACAATCGATTGGCAAATCGATTGACCAGAACCTTTTGAAAACCCAGTGAACTCTGAGCGTGTGATCAAATCGATTTTAAGTATTTGTTTAATCGATTATGAAGACTTGATAAATCGATTACCCAATCGTTGATATGTGTTTCAGTTTGAACATAACATCTGCAACCGATTACGAAATCGTTTCATATCAGTCTTAACATAATTACTGAAAATTATTGTTTAAAGAATCGATTGGCAAATCGATTGGCTTATATAGTTTCAAGATTCAAGAAAAACAAGACACACGATAATCGATTGGCAAATCGATTAGACTGGTTTATCACTTTACGAAATCAATTGGTAAATCGATTGATTAATATGTTTTTCAGAAACTATATAAACTGTCTTCAATCTTTCTTTCAATAATGATAATGATAATGATAATGATAATGATAATGATAACAATCTGAAATATACTTTGAATATTCTTGATATACAATAACACTTGGTTAATACACTGAGATTACTTTTTCAGATCAAAGAAAAAGAAGATTATCAACAATCAAAAGATAGCTGGAAAAGTGATCTTGAAAGACAAGGGTTCTCATAAACAATCTTTGAATATCCAGAATTGTGAGAAGCCACATTGACCAAGATTGAAGACTATTTTTTGTTCTTCCTTAATTTTGTTTGTAATAATTCTTTGAAAACAAAAACGAAAGCGAGAAAAGCCAGCTAGAAACTGGTGGCTACTTTCTTGGGTGAGAGTGCTCAACAAGAAAGAGTCGGACTTTGATTCTGTGTTAGATTGCTGAGTATCTACAAGGATCAGAGGGTGATCAATAGGAAAGAGATCATTAAGATAGATAGTTTCGGGGAGGAAACTGGACAATCTGTAATTGATTCTTTTCTATTGGAGAAGAAAATCTGAAATCCGTTTGGATTTTCAGGACTGGATGTAGGTTGTCAAGTTGACAACTGAACCAGTATAAATTCTTGGTGCAATCTTCTATAACCCTTAACTCCTTTGATTTACTATCTTGAATATCTGTATATGTGATTAATGTTAGATGCATGTTAAACATATTCTGTGATAATAATATTGTTTAATCTGATAATTTGTCTTGTATGCATCTTGGTTAATTTCATATCAATCTAATAAAACTTGCTAATCTTGTATGCCACAATTTAATTTCCGCTGTGTGTATGAAATTGATTTAAATTTCATAAAGAACTGATACATTCTGATATATTCCGATTATTACGAGGTCGTACATACCAACATTACTATACCCATGTTTCTCCATGAAAGAATCAAATTTCTTGTACCATTGTCGAGGTACTTGAGAGCCCATACAAACTTTTCTTTAATTTGTATACAAGATGCTCTTTACCTTTGACTTCGAAACCCTCTGGTTGCTCCATATAGATCTCTTCCTCCAAATCACCATGAAGGAATGCAGTTTTCACATCAAGTCGTTCAACTTCTAGGTTCAAACTAGCTGCTAACCCAATACCTTTTCTCTGATTAAAACCTTTCACAACCAATCTTCACCACAGGTGAAAAAAATTCATCAAAGTCAATACATTTTCTCTGATTAAAACCTTTCACAACCAATCTTGTTTTGTATCTTGGTTGAGAACTATTCTCTTCTGCCTTTATCTTGTATACTCATTTGTTCTTTGAGTGCTTTTCTACCATTAGGCAACTTTACCAAATCAAATGTGTGATTCTCATGCAAGGAATTCATCTCTTCTTGCATGGCCTTTAACCACTTTTCTTTATCAACATTTGTAATAGCTTCTTGATAATACTCTGGCTCTCCACTATCAGTGATCATCACATACTCATGTGGAGGATATCTTTGAGAAGGTTGACGTTCTCTAGTAGATCTTCTCAACTCAAACTCGGCTGGTGGCTCAACTGGAACCTGTTCATCATGGTGAGGCACATGATCATCAGTTACATTCTCATTATCTACCTGTATATCTCCCCCATCAACAAAGGTTTCTGCAGGGGGCTTAGGCGCAACATTTTCAATGTAACTTCTGGAATTTGGTTTATGTTTTTCAGCTTTATCAAAAATCTTCAATAGTCTGGTCTTCAAGAAATATCACATCTCAGCTTCTGATAATTTTCTTGTCAACCGGATCCCACAATCTATAATCAAATTCTTCATCACCATAACCGACGAATATACACTGTTTGGATTTACTATCAAGCTTGGAACGTGAACAAAACATCTGCAACCAAAAACTCTCAAATGACGGTAAGAGACATCTTTCCCTATCCATACTTTATTTGGAACATCACCATCAAGTGGAATAGAAGGAGAAAGATTGATCAAATCCACTGCAGTTTTCATTGCTTTCCCCAAAAGGATTTCGATAATTTTGCATGAGAGAGCATACATCTGATTCTGTCATTAATCGTACGATTCATTATCTCTGCAAAACCATTATGCTGAGGTGTCTTTGAACTTTTCCCAAACCTGATTCCATGTTCTCTACAGTACTCTTCAAATGGACCTCTGTATTCGCCACCATTATCTGATCGAACATATTTCAATTTCCTTCCCTTTTCTCTTTCAACACTTGCATGAAAATGCTTGAAGACTCCAAATACTTGGTCTTTAGATTTCAAAGGAAATGCCCACACTTTTCTAGAGTGGTCGTCAATAAAAGTAACAAAAGATGATGCACCACCAAGAGATTTACTATCCATCATACAAACATCAGTATGAACTAAATCAAGAATATTTTGCCTCCTATGAGGACCAGTATTATGAAAAGAAACTTTGTTGTTTTCCAGCAAAACAATGAGTGCAAGTTTTTAGAGACGTACCTTTCACAGGAAGAAAGTTTTTCTTCGCAAGTATGTTGAGTCATTTCTCACTCAAGTGATCGAGGCGCATATGCCATAAATCAGAAGATGCATCTTCAATTGCATTCACTTCTTCCTTGCATAACTTCGTAGGCATCCTATAGAGAGAAGTGGAACTTTGCTCCTTTGCAACCACTAGGGACCCTTTAGTGAATTTACATATACCACCACCACCAAAGTAAGTGTGATAACCCTCAATATCCAAGGCTTTCACCGAAATCAAATTGAGACAAATATTAGGTACATGTCTTACATTCTTCAATTGAAGCTTGCAACCAATCCTAGTTTCAACTCAAACATCTCCCATACCGATAATTTTACATACTCCTTCATCTCCTATTTTTACCATGCCAAAATCACCAACACTGGAAGATGAGAAGAAATCACGCCTAGGAGTAATATGATATGAGGCACCCGAATCAATAATCCAAGTTGAATCCTGACATGCAAGGTTTATGGAATTATCATCACACACAATGTAGACATTATTAACAGATGCAACTGCTGTTGTATCTTTATCATTTTTCTTCTCTTTGTCTTCATCTCTTTCCCTTGATTGATCTCTCTTAAGGAACCTGCAATTTCTTTTTATGTGACCCGCTTTGCCACAATGATAGCATATCACTTCCTTTCTAGTCCTCGACTTGCTTCTTGACTTGCTACGACTTTCAGAGTTGTCGCGTCTATGGAAGTTTCTAGATTGACTTCTCCCCCATGACTCTGTAACTAGTGCTTCTGACTTTGAGGAAGAACCAATCAAACCACGTTCCTTTCTTCGAGCTTCTTCATTCAACATGCTCTCTTTAACTGTTGACATTTTCAACTTTCCACTTGAAGCTGAATTGGTCAACATCACAACAAAGACTTCTCAATTATCAGGCAAGGAACTCAACAATAACAACGCTTGCAACTCATCATCTAATTTAATTTATGCAGTTGTCAACTGATTCACTGTATTCTGAAAAATACTCATATGCTCTGCCATTGAATCCCCATCTTTGTATTTCATATTCACCAGCTTCCGAATCAAGAATGTTTTATTTTGCACATTCTTTCGTTCATACAACTCTTTTAATTTTTCCCACATCTTGTTAGCATCTATTTCAGTTTCAACATGTGGATACACACTAAGATCCAACCACTGCCTGATCAACTCCACTGCCTTTTTATTCATCTTCTTCCAATCAGCGTCAGATTTATCTGCGGGTTTAGCAGTGTCACCCTCAATAGGATCATACAAATCTTTACTGTATAACATGTCTTCTGTGAGAGTCTTCCAAAGTGTATAATTAGAATAGTTGAGTTTAATCGTATTGGGACCTTTATTTTCCTCCTCCATTTAAATGCACAAATCAAATAATCGAGCTCTAGATACCACTTTGTTGGGAAAAACCAGAGATAATTAGCGATAACTATATCAATAATGCGGAATATTTTTCCCCCGCCTGTGCAGATAAATGGACAAACCGAAAGTACAAATCTAGAGCAAAAATAATTGGCAGAAAATTAAATATGAGACAAACGCAATTTTTAACGTGGAAAACTTCCCTCAAGTTGAGAGAATAAAAACCACGGGACCTAGTTCAATAAAACTTCCACTATAATAATTAATGGGTACACAAAGAGTCTTCCTAACAACAATAAGAAATATCAATCAACAATAACAACCCTATAACAACCTTCCACTAAAGTGGGTATGCCAAAGTAACTCTTAGATAAGATAAAACTACTCAAATTATATATTAAAGTAACAAATTCAGTGGATTTTGTAGGTCAACGGAGCAAGTTTGATACACATATGTTACCACCACCGAAACCAAACCCTTATTTTTCTTCTCTGGCAACTGTTTTTCTTCCGTTGTTTTTGCGTGTATTCTTAGAGATTTCTAAATTCCTTTTATTACCTTCAAGTGGGCCAAGCCCATTAAAATCCTTTTTTTTTCTTTTTATTTCAATAATAATAATAATACTAGTAAAATTGGTGGGTTCTACTTGAGGAGTGAGCCCACTCAACAGGTATTATTTTAATCACAAGTTGTTAATAGAACTCGAGATTAAAACTTCGTAACATAATCAGTATTAATATATGCATAATTAAATAAGTTTAGTTACCTCTGCATTTCCCAAGTCATCCCAAAGTCTAAGAATTGTAGCAGGGGAAGAAATAATGGGTGGGATTTTGTGTATTCTTTCAACATTTTCCTTGGTTAATCCTTTACCCAAAAGAAAGAAAAGGTGAACAAGTAAGATATGCACTCCAGAGCTTATTATCCCATTCTTTAAGTATTCTTCAGCACTAGGCAACTTCCCTGAACCAAACCATTTGCTTCAACTAGAAATGCTTTTGCATAAACTCTCCCACTGCATAATATGGAAAATCTTTTTTTCATATTCAATTACTTAATTTATGCTAATAAATAATAAATAAGCTATCTACACATGGAAATAAAAACTATTAAATTTATTTATACCACTTAAGAAATAAATTAAGAAAAGCTACTATAGTAATTTTGTAGAAATAATGTAAAAAATATATTAATTATGCAAGATACTTATTAAAAGTAATTATAAAAAAACTAATTAAAAATATTAATTGATATTAATATATAGAATATTATCATAAAGAAATAATTAATGTTTAACAATTTGAGATGAAAAATATACAAAAAATGACAATTAATATAAAAAGTAGAAAATAATTTTGACCGTCATTTTAAGAGAGTCTATTGGGTCCCATCCATGCCTCTGATAAACCTTAAAACTTATTTCATTTGTCAGATCATAGAGGACCCTAAAAACATGTTTTCATGTAATCTGGTAGTTGCTCCATAGCTGTATTAATGTCCCATCTGCATTCAACAATTAATAATCAATAATTATTTTCATTTTTCAACTATTAAATAATATAGTCTCTCAATATGTAAGAAATAAATCGTATATATTTACCTAGAAACAGCTTCTGTGAAAAGAGTTAACTCTTCTATAGTCCCATATATATCAAAAATGTCATCAATTATGTAGATTAAAGATATTGGTTTTGTAAGTTCAACCCTTTCCTCTGATAAATTAGGATCCGTGAGGCATGCCAATGACCACATGTACCATTTAAGTGGTTGATTTCTAGCATAAGGTAACTCATTAGCTAAACCAAGTTCTCTCCACCATCTAAAAAAAAATTATGTGTGAGTACTAATTTGTTTTTATGATAAAATATATTTGATTAACAAAAATTGATGTATGATGAATGATCAAATATATAACTTTTTTTTTATCAAATTATAATTTAATTGTCTTTTATAAAATGAACCGGAATAATGAACTACTCCATCAAATTAGCATACATACTTAGAAATTTGAACAATCTCATGTTGGTGTAAGCATTGTAGCAAACTGAAATCCAATTTTGCCACTTCTTTCAAAGAATCAAACCATACATTGGTGCCATATAAATGACCCAAGCAATTATTTCTAGCAGTGAACATTGGCAAATTTTTGTGAAAAGGGTTTTCCAAGGTTCTCCTTACAAACATAGCTTCATGATTATTAAGGTGTACCAATTTTTCCTTTAGTATCTTCATGCTAAATTCTTCAGCCTCGTCAAGTATGTCTTCCCCTGCTATGCTCAATTGTGAGGCTTCAAATAAATTTATCATTCCATTGATATTTTCACTTAGTTTTCGATTGAACTTTTCCTCCTTGTTTGTGAACTTGTTAAACACCTCTGTCATAATAAATTAACCTTTTACTCTCCCAACATAAAAACAATTATTGTTAAACTCTGCAGAGACATTTCATGTGTCGGGATCAAAATCGGCCCAATAGATTTTTTAATACAGAATAAAATTACTTTTTAGTTGTTTATCGAAATTGTTTTAATTTGTATTCTTGAAATTATAAATAAATAAAAAATGAAATTATAGCATAACGTAGATTTCAATCATGGAAATGAAATTCAAAACCTTACACTTACAAACTAAGATAACAATTTATAACTTAATTAATAATAACATACGCGGGTAGAGGTTTGGTTTGTGAATGTTAGAGATGAAGAGAAAATGGGGCAAGCACTTCGCAACATTTGATTTGGGACGTATAAAATTTGGAGCTTTGATGTATAATCGAGTGGAATTGAAAAAACTCATCAACATCTATTTTGTCCTACTTTTGGACTGGTTTAGAAAAATATTTTTATTTGGTTAGACATTCAAGGTCCCCTTTCAATTAAAATGTTAATCCACGAAAAACAATTTGATGGATTAAGCGTGCTTGGTAGAAAATGGCATTAGTATTTCAATCTTGATGTATTTGAGCTATTTGAAAATTGGGGAATCATATTATCTTTAGAGATGAAGAGCTAACATTCTTGAGACAGGGAAATGAGTTAAACTTCTTTGTTGGTCGGCTTTAAATATAAAAAAAGATTTTGATTATGATTTCAATCAATGATGGTCAAATTTGATTCGTTGTTTAATGTAGTTTTTCTTGTGCTTTGATTAAAGAGTTTTGAGTGTTTAGTTTGCTGTTTTAATATTTGGGTTATGTTTTGTTTGGTGTCCGGATGTGTTTGGATGTGTTTGTTTGTAACATTATTATTCCGGAAACATCTTATACTTAGAACTAACTATATCTTAATACATCGTTCAATTGCCTTAAAAAATAAAGGCTAAATTACATCTGTGGTCCCTTAACTTAATTTCAAGTAACGTTTTAGTCATTTATCTTTTTTTTTCCCGACTTGGTCCTTTATTTTTATTTTAAGTGACAATTTGATATGTTATGTTTTAAAATTTCAATAATGTTATCCTTTTTCATACAAAAATTAAAAAAAAAATTAATCAAAACTCATAAAATTAATTATATTCTTCAATATAATACAAATTTCATCAAATTCGTAACGCAAATCTTCAAATAAACTCATATTTTCATACTTTATTTGATATTGTTAGGAATAAAGGACTAAATTGGGAAAAAAGAAAAAGATAAAAGACTAAAACGTTACCTGAAATTAAGTTAAGGGGACCACAGATATAATTTTAGCCAAAAATAAATAATAAAATATAGTATATTTTTGGGGAAGTTTTTTTCCTATGTTAGAAAAATTAATTATTTTTAAATTAGTGATTTGGGTCTTGGATCGACCTTTGGGATGCGGATACTGCAATATTCTTAATATTTATACTTAATATGTATAATATGTATGAGTTTCGTAGTTAAAATCTTTGGAAAAAAACAAAGAAACAAACCTGGAGACTGAAAGTGGCCTTGTTGTCTTAATAGCCTAAAGTGAAGCGAAGTTTCATGAAGATCATCATGTTTCCAGGCAGAAGAATTAGTCACATATTGTGTTGTTAGGAATGTTTCAATTTCTTGTTGGAAATGGTAATCAATATTTAGGCGCTGCATGGCATCAATCATGCACAAACCTTTAAGTGAATTTTCACCAACACTTCTAAGTTCATGCTTAACCACCTTAGTGTGATATTTACTGCTCAAATCTCTCTGCCAAATAACAACGTTCAGAATTAATTCAATTAGTTTATGACAAAAAAAAAAAAAAAAAAAAAAGAATATTATAAAGGCACTAGCAGCTAGTAAAATTAATTTGGACATACAGGTTTTATGAGTGCGCTACACATTTGTTCTTCAACATTAATGTTCCACTTGTTAGGAATTGGAGGAGAATTAAAGGTTTGAGAAAGTTGTGGATTTGTTGGGACGATTTGAGGTTTCAAAGGGGAAAGGCACAATTTCAAATGCAGCGCCATGGTAACAAAATTATATAGGCCTGTCGGTGATCCTCCCTGGCCTCGGTTAGTTTTCCTTCTCTTTTCAAAGCAACTGCCTTCCTTTTTGACTCAAGGAAAGATCGTCTTGAGAAGCATTATCTAGATCAACATCAGTCACTTCTTTTCTTCTTTGAGCTGCAGTGTTGTTTTTGTATATCTGCTCTTGGCTGAGATTCACCGAAGAGTCCAAATGAATAGTAGGACCCACTTCTTTTTCGAAATTTAATGGAAAAGATGTAAGTACCGGAAATTTGGTTGAAAGGATGAGATTTGAAAGTAATTTTTTTTTACCATTCAATCAATGAAATTTTTAAAGATAATTTTGAGTTTTTAATAATTTGAGGGGGTATAAGATTAATTGTGGGGTACAAAAGTTAACTTTCTCGATATCAAAAAAGTTTTTTTATCCGGTCCGAAGAATCTCGCAACCTGTTAGGGCTGGTCCTAAATGCGTCGAATAGTCCGTTTTGACAGCTCTACTTAGTTGACGAAATTGGCGTGATATAACTATATTTAATGGTAATTTTAGTTTTCTTATTTTTACAAATTATAAGAATTGATACTCATATTTTAAAATTCAACAAATTTGATCTTTTTAAAGATTTTTCACTAAAAAAATTGTATTTTCACATATTTTAAATGACGTAATCTCATAGTGTATAACTATCTAGATACACTAATTATTTATATATGATTAGTTAAATTACAAAAAATTTATAAGTTAAAATTGAAGTTGTTGGAGCATTTGAAAGGGTATAATAATCATTCTAGTATCATACGTCACATTGTTTTAAATAGGTTACATCATCATCTTTTAGTTGCTGCGGACAAGAGTTGATTATTTACAGAAGTGAATTTAATGTTTATTTGTTGCTGCGGACAACCGATTTCATGTATTATAAGTTGTTTTAAAAAGAATGATATTTATTCGAAGAACAATAAACATACCAAATTATTAAAATTGACATTAATAAATTTATAAATAAATGTACATCATTTTAAATTAATAATATATAATTATAAAAAATATATAAATATGATAAAATTAAAATATTTAAAATTTCTATATTTCTTAATTTATTATATTATTAATATAAAAATTATTAATTGAATATGTTAAAGTCTCTATATTTTATAATTTGAATCAAAGAAAGGTACTTTGATTTTCTTAACCTAGCAGGAGGTGTATTATATATAATCAACTATATACGTAAACAATCAAACCGTGTTTAAAATTACAACACTGTCCATCTTTAATTTTTGCCACTTATTAAATTAATGTTAAAATAGTCACTTTATTTTAGTTAAAAAATAATTCCTTTTACGAAATCTTTCTTTTTTTATTTTCTCTATATTTATTTATTTATTTTAAAAAAGAGATTTTTATGATACAATAAAAAATTAAGCATAATTGTTCATACGGTCCTTTAACTTAATTTCAGATAACATTTTATTGAGTTTATCTTTTTATCTTTCTTTCTTTCTCGATTTGGTCTTTTATTTAATTTTAAATAAATAATTTGATAACAAAAATTTATCAAAATTTTCAAATAAAACTCATAAAATTAATTATAATCTTCAATATAATACAAATTTCATCAAATATATAACTCAAATCTTCAAATAAACTCATATTTTCAAATTTTTATAATTAAATTAAATAAATGATCAAATCAGAAATAAATAAATAAAAGATTGAAATGTTATCTGAAATTAAGTTAACGGACCGCATGAACAATTAATTGTACCTAAAAATTAACATATTTTGATACTATTAATCACTAATAGTCTAAGTGAGATGTCAGGAAATTTGACTATATTTTTTAAATTCAACACTATCAAATTTTGAAGTTTTAGATTTATGTTCTATTTTAAAATAATTAATATATTTATTAAACTATATACAAAAAATAAAAAGTTTATTCTCTTTTCTTGTTATTTCTCCACTGCGCCATCTATCTCTGTCGTTCTTCACTATCTCTCTCATTCGTTCTACATCATCTATCTCTGCCATTAGTTCATTAGGAATCAAAGACGACTCTAGAAATAATGGTACGACGATGATGTCGGCGACATTGACGCGAACGAATTAGGAGTGACACAGAGGGATCATCTCGCGATAGTGAAAGAACGGTAAAGAGTTTTTTTCACAACGAAGAGAGGACAACAAAAGAGAATAGTTTCTTTTGGTAGTGGAGCTATTTCGGGAGAGCAACGGAAAAAGTTCTAAACTTATATGATGATAATGATATAAATTTAATTAAAATAAAAAAATTTAAATTTTTTTATTAAATTTAAAAATAATTAAATTGAAAAAATAAAAATATTAATACATATAATTTATTCAACTTAATATATAATATATAGATATTGTCATTAGTGTAAAAAAATAACACATTAATTAATTAAAAAATTCGAAACACTCCTCTTTTTGAAAATGCCATAGAAATTGTCTTTTGAAAGTGGGTTTTGGTGTTTGATTTAGAGGGCATCTTGGTGAGTTTTTACAGCTGATACTTCTTCGACTAGCGCCTATAGAATTGTGGCTGAAGGAGAGGTTCACGGTTTAGTGGTTAATTTTCATTAGATATTTAATAAATTATCCACGATTTTTTAAAGATAATCTGAAAAAACTTATTTAAAATATGCTTTAATAGTACATTTTTTTTTATAAATTAAATGTAATCAATCTGTCCTACTATAAAAAAAAGGCTAAATTACATTTGTGGTCCCTTAACTTAATTTCAAGTAACGTTTTAGTCATTTATCTTTTTTTTCTCGACTTGGTCCTTTATTTTAATTTTAAGTGACAATTTAATATTTTATGTTTTAAAATTTCAACAATGTTATCCTTTTTTATACAAAAATTTCAGAAAAAAATTCAATCAAAACTCATAAAATTAATTATATTCTTCAATATAATACAAATTTCGTCAAATTTGTAACGCAAATCTTCAAATAAACTCATATTTTCATACTTTATTTGATATTGTTAGGAATAAAGGACTAAATCGGGAGAAAAAAAAAAGATAAATGACTAAAACGTTACCTGAAATTAAGTTAAAGGACATTTAGCCATAAAAAAAAAATATATTAAATTGTCCTACTTTTTAGCATTTTGAAGAGGTCGCATTTTCATAATGCTACCAATTAAATAATTTTTTTTATGCAATAGGAGGTCGCATCACAGCGATGTGATCATCTACTAAGTTTAATTTTTTTTTTCATTTTAACAATTGAATAAATTTTAATTTAATTAACATAAAATATTTAAAAAAATTAAATAAAAACATTAAATTAAAAAAATGCATCAAACTTAATATGGTTGACTAGATGTGTCAAAACAAATAACGTATCACTAATATTTTGCAGATAAAATAGCAACACAATTTTCTTTTGTTCACAACTCATCATATTTTTACTCCAATCTAATAAAAAAAATTAAAATATTGTTAATTTAATAAACAAAAACTAATAAAAATATTTAAAAAATTTAAAATAATATTAATAAAATAAAACAAAATAAAATATAAATAACTCCAATTCTATTTTGTTTTGTTTTATTTTACTAATATTATTTTAATTTTAAAAAATATTTGTATTAGCTTTTGTTTTATTAAATTAACACTATTATTATTATTATTATTATTTATTAGATGAAAGTAAAAATAGGAGGGAATTGGTTAACAAAATAAAATTTTATTGATATTTTATATGCAAAATATTAGAGACACATTATTTGTTTTGATACATTTTGTCAACCGCATTAAATTTAATGTATTTTTTTTAATTTAATATATTTTATTTGATTTTCTTAATATAATTTATTTTTTTAAAAAATATTTAAATTATTTTATTTTTAATTAAATTAACAATTATTTAATTGTTAAAATAATTATAAAAAATTAAACTTAATACATAATTGCATTTTCTGGATGCCACCTCCTACTGTTTAAAAAAAATAAAAATTATTAGTCGCATCCCAAGAATGACCTTTAAAAGGTGTAGAAAATAAGATGATTTGATATATTTTCTAAAAAATAGGACAATTTAATTACATTCTTTTTAAAAAGAGATACTTAGATAAAAAATATCCTAAATAGTGCGGCATATTTTAAAACATGGTTGTATGATTGAGACGAAGAGGCATTGTGTGGTTGGTGTGTAACAGTTTAGAGCAAGAGTACATATATTTTTGGACGACAGTGCTTGTCTGCTTGAGATGGGTGAACACTTATAATAGCAACCTCTTTGTTTGTTTCAGGCTGGAATTTCATTGTCGACAAAAAAACAATTTGTCATACATCCAAAATAAAATATAAAAAAAAATATGTTTTCTTCTAACCATTATTATAAAGATAAAAGTTTAAATTTTTATAATTATTATAAATAAAATTAATTATTTTTAATTTATTTAATATTATTATTCTTAATTTATGTGTCATTTAATTCAAAGACATTTGATGGGATAGTTTATTGTTTGACATTTTTTCTACTAAAGTTAATTGTTTGATATTAAATTGGATAAGTTAGTAAATTTGATTTTGTGTTTGAAAAAATCTTAAAAATTAATTATATTTAATTAAATTTTCTTAAAGATCATAAAAGTAATATTTTTATTTTATAATAGTGATTAAATTGAGTAATTAAAAAAATTGATATATCTATTATTAATTTAGGATATGTCCACAAATATTTATAGATGAGACCTAAATTGTTTTTGAATTTTTTTTAAATAACTGATCCAGAACCAATTAAACTTATTTACGTGTATCCCATTAATCATATCAATTATAAAATTCTATATAAAATTAGTAAGCCACATGTTGCTTTAGTTGTGGTTAATTTATCAACAATTTTTTAAAAGTAATCTAAAATTTACTTTATTTGTATAAAACTGGTTTTTATTCAATAAAATTGATTTTGTTTGAAGTTGATTTTTTTTATCACTTACTTTCAAAAAAAACAATTTTGCTACATTATTTTCAAAAAAAACAGTTCTTAATCATTTAAAATTTTTTTTTTTTCATAAATTTCTTCCACTGAAGGTAGTTTTATATGAGGTAAAAGTCAGACATTGATTGTAAATGAATTCTATATTATTTGTGCATTGATTTTGTAAATAAAATTTTAAAGGCATATATTTCAAACCTTTTATTGGAAACCATGTGATGTTATTTGACTTTTGATTCGATGCTTTAGCACCTCTTTGAGCTCGAAAAACTTGTAAAGCACTATCGAATAAATAAATGTGATTATTATAGCATTAACAAACACATTATTTATATATATATATATGTAAGAAATAAATGATAATTACTTACGTGTCGAACATATTCTTTATATCAGAGTGATTGTTGTAATTGTAGTGCAAGGGATTTAAATAGTATATAACTTCAGATGTCGCATTGATTGCAAATAGCATCCAATGTGTCCTACAAGAACAAAAATTTGGTTGGCAATTTTGTTTACACAACTAATAAATTAAGATCTCATAAATTAAAAAAGATATAAATAAAGAATATATATAATTATGTACCTGAATTATATGGTGCAAGGAACAACTTATCCTTCTCTCTATTTCCTAATAGGATATCTACAACGTATTTCTTTACATTCATTGGATCGAGTTTATACATCGAAAGCTTATGCGGAGACAAAAATGAAAATCTATTTGACAATCTGCGCGTGCACACCAACTTCTTATACAAAAACCTTCAATGAAAATTTCTAATTAGATTAATTACTAATAAATTAAATTAATTACCAATAAATGCAATTAAAAGTAATTTTTACCTAATGTATAAGCTGATGACAGTAGCACTCAGCTCCTTATGGTTGAGAAGTTCGTATATGTGCTCTTTTTCAAGTAGTTCTTCATACTCATCTCTGAATATAGCTTTATCCATGCTTATGATACGTGAATCGTTGTTGCTGCCCCAATTCGTTTTTACCTGTATGTCAAGACACGACCCATATCGAGCAAGGCATGACAGACTTATTTTAGGAGCAGGAGCAACAACTGATTTTCTCCGATCCAGTTTTTGACCAGCAACTTTGGCAACTTTATTACCCTCCATCTTTTGAAGTTTTCCAGCTATATTACCCTCCAATTTTTTAAGTTTGTCGGCTTTATTTTTACCACGAATATCCAGTTGTGGTGCGGCAGCTGGTTTGCTGTGTGGGTAGTTTATTGGATTGAATCTGAAAAAATAAAGTTAATTAGTTTTTTAGTTTATTGAATTTGAAAAAAATGACAAACCTTACAAAATAAATGTGACAAACCTTTTCTGGCGATGTAAGTGACTCGTTTCTGGGAATCTTCTTATCATTCCCTTTAGACTTTGTCTGAATCTAAATAAATGTGAAATTAAATTTAACAGCGGAAAAAAAAATTAGCAATTAAATATAATCAATCATAATCATATATCGTGAAATTAAATATACATATCAATTAAACATACATTTCAATTAATTAAACATACCTTATCAAGGCAACAAGATGTGTGAACCATACCACGTAACTACCAATTGCTTCGCCCAAATAATTCATTTCTGCATCGTTGTCCGGTATAGGCAACAGTGTATTTGGTTCCAAAGAAATAACTGGTGATACTTTAACATGGCCCGCAGGGATCGGTGTGTTGTACAATACTTCTCCCAAAGTATTGTACAATGTTCCTTTTCCGACCTTGCGATGAGTAGGGGATGATAAGTACAACACACAAGGAGTGACACCCTAAATCAATGGTTAATACATAAATATTTGAAACAATTAGGTTGAATGAATTTCTTATTTTATTAAGTAATTAATTACCTCGGGAAGACTTTTGAAACCAATGTTGCAACTCGCGTTTTCACTCTCCATTTGTATTTCATGTTGGAGCTGATCCAGAAGTTGCTTGTTTTTATTCGTCTTCACCAAGAGTGCCACTTGCTTTGATAGGAATTTGAGCTTCTCTAATACTTCCTCATTAAATGGATTTTGGCTCTTCTCTTGTGAAAAATAGCTTTTGGGAGTTACACCAAATCATTTCCCCCTCACGCGACCGGAATATTCAGGAATATTCAGGAACATTAAACACTTTACCGAGAATGTCCCTGCAACTAGCTTTGTTGTCCTCTTGATTTTCCGAACTTTGTTCGAGATTCTCCTAAAATACACGTAGAATTAAAAAGATAAGTCCAATATTTTCACTTAGTTTCACTTATCATTCCATTGATATTTTCACTTAGTTTTCGATTGAACTTTTCCTCCTTGTTTGTGAACTTGTTAAACACCTCTGTCATAATAAATTAACCTTTTACTCTCCCAACATAAAAACAATTATTGTTAAACTCTGCAGAGAGACATTTCATGTGTCGGGATCAAAATCGGCCCAATAGATTTTTTAATACAGAATAAAATTACTTTTTAGTTGTTTATCGAAATTGTTTTAATTTGTATTCTTGAAATTATAAATAAATAAAAAATGAAATTATAGCATAACGTAGATTTCAATCATGGAAATGAAATTCAAAAACCTTACACTTACAAACTAAGATAACAATTTATAACTTAATTAATAATAACATACGCGGGTAGAGGTTTGGTTTGTGAATGTTAGAGATGAAGAGAAAATGGGGCAAGCACTTCACAACATTTGATTTGGGACGTATAAAATTTGGAGCTTTGATGTATAATCGAGTGGAATTGAAAAAACTCATCAACATCTATTTTGTCCTACTTTTGGACTGGTTTAGAAAAATATTTTTATTTGGTTAGACATTTAAGGTCCCCTTTCAATTAAAATGTTAATCCACGAAAAACAATTTGATGGATTAAGCGTGCTTGGTAGAAAATGGCATTAGTATTTCAATCTTGATGTATTTGAGCTATTTGAAAATTGGGGAATCATATTAATCTTTAGAGATGAAGAGCTAACATTCTTGAGACAGGGAAATGAGTTAAACTTCTTTGTTGGTCGGCTTAAATATAAAAAAAGATTTTGATTATGATTTCAATCAATGATGGTCAAATTTGATTCGTTTGTTTAATGTAGTTTTTCTTGTGCTTTGATTTAAAGAGTTTGAGTGTTTAGTTTGCTGTTTTAATATTGGGTTAATGTTTTTGTTTGGTGTCCGGATGTGTTTGGATGTTGTTTGTTTGTAACATTATTATTCCGAAACATCTTATACTTAGAACTAACTATATCTTAATACATCGTTCAATTGCCTTAAAAAATAAAGGCTAAATTACATCTGTGGTCCCTTAAACTTAATTTCAAGTAACGTTTTAGTCATTATCTTTTTTTTCCCGACTTGGTCCTTTATTTTTATTTTAAGTGACAATTTGATATGTTTATGTTTAAAATTTCAATAATGTTATCCTTTTTCATACAAAAATTAAAAAAAAAAAATTAATCAAAACTCAATAAATTAATTATATTTCTTCAATATAATACAAATTTCATCAAATTCGTAACGCAAATCTTCAAATAAACTCATATTTTCATACTTTATTTGATATTGTTAGGAATAAAGGACTAAATTGGGAAAAAAGAAAAAGATAAAAGACTAAAACGTTACCTGAAATTAAGTTAAGGGACCACAGATATAATTTAGCCAAAAATAAATAATAAAATATAGTATATTTTTTGGGGAAGTTTTTTTCCTATGTTAGAAAAATTAATTATTTTAATTAGTGATTTGGGTCTTGGATCGACCTTTGGGATGCGGATACTGCAATATTCTTAATATTTATACTTAATATGTATAATATGTATGAGTTTCGTAGTTAAAATCTTTGGAAAAAAACAAAGAAACAAACCTGGAGACTGAAAGTGGCCTTGTTGTCTTAATAGCCTAAAGTGAAGCGAAGTTTCATGAAGATCATCATGTTTCCAGGCAGAAGAATTAGTCACATATTGTGTTGTTTAGGAATGTTTCAATTTCTTGTTGGAAATGGTAATCAATATTTAGGCGCTGCATGGCATCAATCATGCACAAACCTTTAAGTGAATTTTCACCAACACTTCTAAGTTCATGCTTAACCACCTTAGTGTGATATTTACTGCTCAAATCTCTCTGCCAAATAACAACGTTCAGAATTAATTCAATTAGTTTATGACAAAAAAAAAAAAAAAAAAAAAAGAATATTATAAAAGGCACTAGCAGCTAGTAAAATTAATTTGGACATACAGGTTTTATGAGTGCGCTACACATTTGTTCTTCAACATTAATGTTCCACTTGTTAGGAATTGGAGGAGAATTAAAGGTTTGAGAAAGTTGTGGATTTGTTGGGACGATTTGAGGTTTTCAAAGGGGGAAAGGCACAATTTCAAATGCAGCGCCATGGTAAACAAATTATATAGGCCTGTCGGTGATCCTCCCTGGCCTCGGTTAGTTTTCCTTCTCTTTTCAAAGCAACTGCCTTCCTTTTTGACTCAAGGAAAGATCGTCTTGAGAAGCATTATCTAGATCGGCATTCGACTGGCTTGTGTTTGGCTTTTGATCAACATCAGTCACTTCTTTTCTTCTTTGAGCTGCAGTGTTGTTTTTGTATATCTGCTCTTGGCTGAGATTCACCGAAGAGTCCAAATGAATAGTAGGACCCACTTCTTTTTCGAAATTTAATGGAAAAGATGTAAGTACCGGAAATTTGGTTGAAAGGATGAGATTTGAAAGTAATTTTTTTTTACCATTCAATCAATGAAATTTTTAAAGATAATTTTGAGTTTTTAATAATTTGAGGGGGTATAAGATTAATTGTGGGGTACAAAAGTTAACTTTCTCGATATCAAAAAGTTTTTTTATCCGGTCCGAAGAATCTCGCAACCTGTTAGGGCTGGTCCTAAATGCGTCGAATAGTCCGTTTTGACAGCTCTACTTAGTTGACGAAATTGGCGTGATATAACTATATTTAATGGTAATTTTAGTTTTCTTATTTTTACAAAATTATAAGAATTGATACTCATATTTTAAATTCAACAAATTTGATCTTTTTAAAGATTTTTCACTAAAAAAAATTGTATTTTCACATATTTTAAATGACGTAATCTCATAGTGTATAACTATCTAGATACACTAATTATTTATATATGATTAGTTAAATTACAAAAAATTTATAAGTTAAAATTGAAGTTGTTGGAGCATTTGAAAGGGTATAATAATCATTCTAGTATCATACGTCACATTGTTTTAAATAGGTTAGATCATCATCTTTTAGTAAAAAAAAAGATGATACATTTTCTTGAACATGTGAGACACAAACCAAGTATACAACACTGGAACACAAAACAAAATTGTTCCCCCCTTCTTCTCGTGTCGCATATGCAGAGAGTAGTATACATCAGCAAGAACCGCAGGAACTGGGTTTTGTTTATGTTTGTTTAAAGCTAAGAAGACATTGATGGCAACATTGATGCTAACTCTCTTATGTCAATTTTCAACACTTCAGAAATTGCATCCAAACTCGGTGGTTGCCCAGCATATCGATAAGGATTTCCTTTCTCTAAGGAGTAACCCAATATTCGCTCAAATTCTTCTAATGTCGGGGCCAACTGAAAGTCTTGGAAGGTGAAACATCTTAAGAGAGGATCGTAATACTGAGCCAATGTTGTGAGGGGCCCTGTTTGCACATTCACTGCCAAGAGATTTAGAATTTTCCCATATTTGTTAAAGAAACTCTCACGTTGTATAGTTTTCATTTGGCTGCTGATGTCTCTTAAACTCTTCAAATTAGGTTGCTTGAACTTTAAAAGTAAAGTTTTTTTTTTCCGATCCCATTGTCCACTTAAATAACACGTGACTAAAGTTTGTATGATTCCCCAAAAATCCTGAAAATTTATGCAAAATGCTATTATGTTTTATTTTACCTTAGAAAGAGAGAAAAAAAATGTCATGAGATATGAATGAAACTAATATATATTTATAATGTCTTGAATATATGAGATAATTTTTTGGTTTTTATGGATATTCTTACAATGAAAGGATCTATTGGCTTATGTAGTGAAACTCTCACAAGGGAGGCTCTAAGGTTCTAAACACGGTTCCTAGAGCCAATAATCCTATTTTAGAATATTGTCAACAACAATAGGTAAACTATTTGACGTGACAATAACCTCAATAGGATCAAACTCTAAGTGAGATCTTCAAGCTAACCAAACAGGATGTACATCCAGAAGGCTACCACTACGCAATCTCGAAACTAAGCTTAAGTTTTGTTCAAACCCGGGTATAAGGTTCCACTCATAAGTGTGTGTCTTAAAAAAAGTGTAGGTGTTGAATAAACATAATTCAATAAATCCATAATACTAACAAAACATATATACACATACAAAATAAATAGATAAATAAATAACATAAAATAAAATAAAATAAAAAATAATCTACTAGCCTAAAAGAATAATATAATGTCAACTAATACTTATTAAGAAATAAAAAAACACAAAGAGAAAATGAAAATGAAAACAAACAAATATAGAAAAAAGTTAAAAAATTATGCACAATTAATTTTTTAGCTTGACTCTCGAAATGTCCCCAGTGGAGTCGCTAGCTGTCGCGTCCTAAAATTTCGAGTTTTCATCGAATTCAATGGAGTCGCCACCAAAATTTATTTTAAAATAGGGAAAATATTGGAAAACCCTAAAAAATGTAAAAAAATGGTCTTTGAAACCAGATTTTGAGTTCGGGAGTCGATTATGCGTAGGGAAGGTATTAGCACCCTACGACATCCGTTAAAATACGGTTACCTTTAATTAATTGTGAAAATTATATCAACTTAAATATATTTATTTTTCTTTATTATTAAATATGAATATAAATTGTTTTTATAAATGTGATTTTTGAGATAAAAGTGTGTTAAAAAGAGTAGAAAAAAAGAAAGTTTTTATTAGTTTGTTTGACAAGAGTGTGATCTTGCTCCTATGTATCTCCTGGTGCGATGGAAATCAAAGCTACGTAGTTCTTGGTAGAAAAATGTGGATGTGTTGATTGCTTTTTAAATAAATTGTATTTTTGTTATTAAAAGTTAAATTTCACGAACATAAAATAAAAAATAAAAAAAAATAAAAAAAAAACTTGTTTGATTTGAATAATTATTTTAAAATATGAATTTTAAGACGATCGAGTTGTACAACTCGTGTCTAAAAAACTCAAGGAGTAAAAGATGTTACATCTAATTTAACCCTCTTAAGAATATTTTATTATTTTTAAAATAGAGTTTCAAGAAGACCAAGTAGTACGACTTGTGTCTTAACAATTTCAAGATTAAAAAACACATCAACTTAAATTTTAAAAGGGTTGATTTTAATCTATTCATTTATAAAAAATAAATTTTAAATCTATCAAAAATATATAATTTGTATTATGCAACACAGGGATCAAAAATGCCATTTTTAATTAACTTTAAATAATTTTTTATGATTAATTTGTTTATGATTTTTAGTTTATTTATTTGTAAATATGAGATTTAGAACCATCAAATTGTCACAATTTGTGTTCTAATAACTCAAAGATTAAAAAGATGTCACATCTAGTTAATTTTTAATGAAATATTTGTTTATTATTTTATTTTATTTAAAAAAAAAAGATATTAAATATTAAACAAGTTTTAACAAAAATTCAAAATAAAATTAGTAATAAACACGAGAATAAAATAGCAAAAAGAAAAATATATGGACTTTAACTTAATCTAAAAAATATTTTGAAACTAATTACATAATCCTCTTTAAACTATATTTTTTTTTTTAATTTATAAGTGAAGAAATAAAATATTATTTAAAAATTAAATAGCACCATCCAAAAAAAGAAAAAATCTATTATAATATGAAATAAATTATATTTATTGTCATTTAATTATATCTATAATTACTTATATTAATTAGAATTATCTATGATTAAATGAAATAACTATCATGAAAGATTTGGAAGAGAAAGAAAAAGTCCATTGATCACACACAGCTATTATTAAATAAATCTATATTTAACAGGACTATTATTATTATTATTATTATTATTATTATTATTATTATTATTATTATTATTATATTATTATTATTATTATCTTTATTATTAATTATTATATTAAATGTAATAGAACTAAATAGTCATGTGAAATAGTTGGCAGCCTGGCGTGAATATAGATAAGGCATACGATGCATCAGATAAAATAGGCAAATTTCAATAGACCAACAAGCAAATTTCAAAAGGGGCTTAGCAAAACAAGTTTCAGCATAGCAACAAACAGATTTTATACATCAGAAATTATTCACAAACAGAAATTATTCTCATATATTGAACAAGAAGCAAAGAATGGGAAAATACCATTTTCGTGTTGTTGTTAGAATTGGCTTGAAGGTTGATGGGAAGCAATGTGATGGTAGATCTGTTGTAGCTAAATATCACTAGAAGGGGGGGGTTTGAATAGGGATTTTTGCTGTTTAAAAACAATTTTTAAGTGTTTTAAAAAACTATCCTCTTGCTGAGGATGGCTAGCTCGAGGATGGGATTTTTAAATCTTTAGATCTAAGCTGAGTAAAAAAAATAGGAGCAGAATATATGAGGGACACACACACAATTTTATACTGGTTCACCCAAAGATGGCTACGTCCAGTCCTCACACCCTTGTGAGATTTCACTAACTTTCAAAACAGATCAATCCTCAACCCGAGGATGATTACAACTGTGTATTATCAAGCTTCACCAAGCTTACAATCAATTTCCAAATATTTCCAAGCTTCACTCACTAGGAAATTACAAAGTAGAATGAGAGTGATTGATACTTAATACTTTCTCAAAGGATATACAAAGATATAGTGTAGGATCAAAGAAAGTAATAAAGGAGGATGTGATTTGCTTCTTGAAAGCTTTAAGATGCTTGATCTTTTAATGCAATTGTGTTGTGTGTCTTCCAATGGAGAGCTTGTATGCATTTTATAGAGATCCAAGCCCTTGATGACCGTTGGAGCTCATTTTCAAAGGATCCAAGGTTTTCATCAAAATTACAGAACTGCCACTCATCTTGTTAGGCTTAGGCAGAACCATCCTCTTGCAGCATAGTCTTTGATCTTGACATGTCCTTGCTTTTTCACTTTAATCAGAGTGCAAGGCTGTTTCTGAGCTGCATTTTTCGAAGTCTTTAAGGTCTAGGCTGGCTTCATCTTTTGAGGTGATGTGGACATGAGAGAAAAAGCCACTTTATGACATAGGACTGTCATACTCAGTCCGAGGATCAGATCTGGCAGCAACATGTGATCTTCCATTTTTGTCTTGTTTCAAGTTGCCTTTTGCTAACTTGACTTCCTTATGCATTAAAACGTGCAAGCCCATTAAATGATCAGATTTTGACATTTGCACATGCTTGATAGGTTGCTTTCACTTTTGCTAGCCTTTCCTTTTCATACTAGATCTAGCCATATTCACCTTTTTCTTTTGACCTTTTGACTCTTGCTTTGAATGCTTTGTTTATTCATGTTTGACATTGATATACAATTGAATAAACACAATTATTCTGGTGAGAAATCAGATTGTCCAGTTCTGGAGATATTGCAGCAATTTCCATCCTCGCGCATGCAGCAATTTCCATCCTCACGAGGGTTTTCCATCCTCATGAGGGTTTTCCATCCTCAGGCCAGAATTACTTTTTCCTTCTTTTTGCCTTAATGATTAATGACCTATTAACTTAAATGAATACACTCAAGAGCACATGTTAGTCATTAACCACAATCATAATCTCTTAAGTAATTTTGTTATCATTAAAATCATTTGAGAGATTTTGTCTCAACAATCTCCCCCTTTTTGATGATGACAAAATTCTTTAGATTATGATTTTAAATAAGACAAAGATAAAATGTTTATGCTCCCCCTCAATTATATGTGTAATAATTTTTAAAACTAAAAATCATTACTCCCCCTAGATGTATGCCAAAGTGTTGAAATAACATGATTCTAATCATACAAATGATATCATGATAATTAGATAATAATTTAAAGAGTTGTTCAACAAAGCATAAACATGGGTTCATAAGCAACACAGCAATACCACAACAGTTTTAACAACATGAACTTAATCACTAAACAGAAAACATAACATAAAAACATAATCATTCTCCCCCTGAATTTGGCAGCAACAAAAAGAAATAATAACAGATTTAATCTGAGGAGGCTAGGTCATCTGATGAGGATGAGGGAGATGGAACATCAGAGGTTGGCTGGGCTGGTAGCTCAGGAGGATGATCTCCAGGAGCAATAGTAGGAACCAAGTGTTTGGTAACCCATTCAAGAATGAGCCCAAACTGAACCAAAGAATTCTGAAAATGAGTGAAGCGCTGAAGAATTTTCTTCTGGTCTTTCCTAATTAATTTAAGGAGTTTCATCTGCTTCGTGTTTTCCTCAATCCTTGTGCTAGGAACCGAGCCTTTAGGCTGGTCATTGACACTGGAACTCTTATTCTGAGAGCTCCCAGCCTTGTCCTTTGACTGGTTATGAGTTGTGGCAGTGAAGAAGGAGTCAAGGGAACTGAACACACCTGTAACCTCAGGGAGAGGTTGAGCAGTTTTGTCAAAGTTTGCAGCAGGAGGAATTTGTTGCGAAAAGTCTGGTGGAGGATTACATCTTCATCCACTGGCACAGTGGGAGGAGAAGCCATAGGCACATCCGTAGGAGATGGAGGATAAGATAGATTCAGATCAAAATATAACTCCTCACCATCTTCCATTTGTTGAGGCGAAGCTGATTTTGAGGCATCCTCAGGGATAGATCGGCTTCACGAAGTGGAGTCAGTTGTGGATTGGTGTAGACTGAGTTGTTGTGGGGACAGGTGAGGCAGGAGAAGGAGTAGGTTCAGGAGAGTTACGCAGTGGAGAGGTTGGTAGTGGTGATGGTGTATCCTCAGGTGGAGGATGAGATGGTTCATCTTCTGAGTTTTGAGAAACAGAGGAAGGACGAGTTTTTCTTTTCGTTGAGGCAGGACGGTCATCAGTTTGAATCTTCATCTGTTTAATGTTCTTCATAGAAAAAGTATTGTTGAAGTAGATGGAATGTTCATCCTCAAGTGGGATTTTGAAAAATTTGAAGATTTTTGTCAAAATCATCCCATAGGGAGCAGATCGTCCCAATGCAACAGCATTCAGCATGAAGGTAAAGATGACATGACCCAAATGAAGAGGAGTACCAGTAATCACATGATGAATAATCATCAGATCCATTTCTGTGACTTTCTCAAAACTGCCAGCCTGGGAGTTATGGAGTGGACACAGATGTTGTGAAGGATGCGACACAGGGGGACAAGGTTGGAGGCCACCAATGGTTTAGGAGGTTTGATGAGGGTGTTTTGAAGCACAGAGGTCCTAGTAATGACACACTGTGAATACCATGTTTCAGATAGGCAGTGGGCTCCTTCATCACGTATGTCAAGTATTTGACATAAAGTAGTGGGATTAATTTCCATATGAACCCCTTTCAGTACCATACTGAAATTTGTCATTCCTTTAGATCCTTTGAAGCGGCATAGAAGGCCCTTACTAGACGTGGGTACTGTGGTTCATTGATTTTGAAGAAAGAGGTCCAGCCAAGTTGTTCAAACATTTCTTCAATGTTGAATCCTCCTTGTTTAATATCAACAAGATCAATGATTTTTCCATTTACTACTGACTTGTTTTGCCATTTTGAAGTGTAAACCGATTCTACTTCGTCCGAGTCAAACAACGAAGTGTTGGCAGAAATTTTTGTGGATGATGAAGGGGGTCTTGATGAAAGTATTTTGGTCTTTTTGGGAGTTGGAGTTTTGGAAACTGATTTTGCAGGTGGAGGTTGTGGTGTTGGTTCAACAGGAGGAGTGGTCTCTGAATCATTAGAGTTGATGACATGAATTGTGTTGTCCTGAGGGGTTGCCTTGTTGGTCGAAACGGCTCCAGACATGATTCTGGATGAACGCCTGGAAGGAGTGGAGGAGGAGGATTTTTTGACTATTTTTGGAGGAGTGGAGCTTTTGGATGGTTGAGATGAAGAAATGGTGTTCATGGAAGTTTCTTCAGATTGGTTTTCTTCATTATAGTCTGACTCAGTGCTTGAGTAGACATCTTGGTTTTTCTCAGGTTCTTGGCAGGATTTTTTTACGTTTTACAATCATCTTGATTCGAGCCATTGATGCAGGAAGGTGAGAGAAGAAACTGTTGAGTGATGAACGGTTTTCTGGGTAAAGGTTGATGAGAGAAAATGATAGAGGATGGGAAACAAATAGGCGAGGATGGGAGTTGAGCAGATGAGAACGTGTGAGTAACCGTGAGGGAACGTGAGGAAACGTGAAGGGGACAACAATAATTAATGCGCCGTATCCTAGAGACCTAGTGTGATGATGGATTGGACATGTAGCTGTTCTGCATTAAATGCATGGCGTGAAGCACGGAGGCATGCGCCACACGTGCTGTCCAATGGGAGAGAGAGACGCGTGCTTTCTTCCTAGGTTGTCTGGTCACGTGAAATTACACCAATAAGGACATTCCGTCCTCTGGTGGGTTTCCTATCCTCTCAAGCCTAACTAAAAAATGTAAATATTTAAAAAGCAACAGATTTTATATAAAAATAAAAATAATAATAAAAAATAAAATAAAAAGCATCACAGGATAAATCAATTAACTTTAGACAAATTAATAATTGAAAGTTCATCCAAGATCTTTTTGAACCTATCCTCTTGGAGAGGTTTGGTAAAGATATTTGCTAATTGATTTTCAGTGTCAATAAAAATCAGTTCTAAATCCCCTTTTTGCACATGATCTCTTATAAAATGATGTTTAATTTCAATGTGCTTAGATCTAGAATGTTGAATGGGATTTTTAGAAAGATTTATTGCACTTGTATTATCACAGAGGATGGGAATTTTTGCGTACCTTAGCGAGTAATCCTCAAGCTGATTTTTTATCCAGAGCAGTTGTGAGCAACATTGAGCGGCTGATACATACTCTGCTTCAGTGGTTGAAAGAGCAATGGTACTTTGTTTTTTGCATGACCAACTTATTAGGGATTTACCAAGAAATTGGCAAGCACCACTTGTGCTTTTTCTTTCAACTTTGTCTCCCGCGTAGTCGGCATCACAATATGCTATGAGGTCAAGATTGGAACATTTCTTGTACCAAATTCCCAGATTTATAGTACCAACAAGGTATCTAAAAATCCTTTTTACCGCTGTGAGATGAGATTCTTTAGGAGAGGATTGAAACCTTGCACAAAGACCGACTGCAAAGACTATGTCCGGTCTACTTGCTGTTAAATACAACAAGGATCCTATCATCCCTCTGTATTCCTTTTCAGAAATAGGTGTTCCTTCATCATCTTTGTGGAGTGTGGAGGATGGGTGCATTGGAGTTCCCATACTCTTGGCAGAACTCATGTTGTATTTTTTGAGCAAATCTTTGGTGTATTTTTCTTGTGAGATAAAAATACCATCCTCTCGTTGTTTGATTTGTAAACCAAGAATTTTAATTCCCCCATCATACTCATCTCAAACTCGCTTTGCATGAGATTTGAGAATTCTTCACACTTTTTTCATTTGTGGATCCAAAATATAATGTCATCGACATATATTTGAACAATCAATAAATCTTTTTCAAGAGTTTTCTTGAAAAGAGTGGTATCAATCTGTCCTCTCATGAATCCATTTTCTTTTTAGAAAAGAACTTAACCTCTCATACCAAGCTCTAGGAGCTTGCTTTAAACCGTAAAAGAGCTTTAGAGAGTTTGAACACATGGTTTGGTCGTTTTTCATCCTCAAACCAGGAGGTTGATGAACATACACTTCTTCATTTAAGAACCCATTCAAAAGGCACTTTTCACATCCATTTGGAATAGTTTTATACCTTTATGAGTGGCATAAGCTAAGAGGATTCTTATTGCTTCAAGTCTTGCTACGGGTGCAAACGTTTCATCATAATCTATTCCTTCTTGTTGGTTGTACCCTTGTGCCACTAGTCTTGCTTATTTCTAATGACTTCTCCATCCTCATTTAGTTTGTTTCTAAATATCCATTTAGTTCCAATCACCGATTTGTCCAGAGGATGGGGTACAAGATTCCATACCTTGTTTCTTTCAAATTGTGAGAGTTCTTCCATCATAGCTTCAACCCATGATTTGTCACCAATAGCTTGATCAATTGTCTTTGGTTCAACTTGTGATATCATGGCCATGTTGGAAGTATTTTCCCTTAGAGAGTTTTCTGGTTCTCACACCATCTTCCGTATTCCCAATGACCAGATCTAGAGGATGATGCGTGATTGTTTTCCATCCTCTTGGAAGTTGTTGAGAGGTTGGATCAGACGCATCCTCTGCGTGAGGACCGGGTACTTGTGAGGATGTATTTTCATCTTCTTCATCCTTATCCTTTTTCTCTAAACACAAGTCATCAAACTCATCAAAAATAACATGCATGGATTCCTCCACAGTTTGAGTCCTAAGATTATATATTCTATAACCTTTTGACGTTATGGAGTATCCTAGAAAAATTCCTTTATCGGATTTTGGATCAAACTTTCCCAAATTTTCTTTATTATTTAGAATGTAACAATAACACCCAAATATGTGAAAATAGGAATATTTGGTTTTCTCCCTTTCCATAATTCATATGGAGTTTTGTTCAAAATTTTTCTAATGGATGTACGATTTGAAATATAACAAGCTGTATTAATGGCTTCGGCCCAAAAATATTTTTCAATGTTGGCTTCATTTAAAATAGTTCTAGCCATTTCTTGTAAAGTTCTATTTTTTCTTTCAACAACCCCATTTTGTTGGGAGTTCTTGGACAAGAAAAGTTGTGAGAAATACCATTTTCTTCACAAAGATTTTTAAAAGATTTCATTTTCAAATTCACCTCCATGGTCACTTCTCACCGAGACAATTTTTGAACCTTTTTCATTTTGAATCTTTTTGCAAAAAATGGTGGAATACCTCAAAGGCTTCATCTTTGTGTTTTTAAAAATAGAACCCAAGTAAAACGGGAAAAATCATCAACAAGTACAAAGCATATCTTTTCCACTAAGACTTGGAGTTTTGATAGGACCAAAGAGATCAATGTGAATGAGTTCAAGAGGATGATTTGTTGAAACAAAAGTTTTTGGAGTGAAAAACTACTTTTAACTGTTTTCCTTTCACACAAGCTTCACAAACTTTGTCTTTTTTCAAAATTAATTTTTTGGAAGACCTTTTACTTAATTCTAAATTTGCTAATTTAGAAATAGTGTTTTAAGCTTGTGTGACCGGCTCGTTTGTGCCAAATCCATTTATCTTTTTCAATGGAAACAAAAACAAGATTCAGTAGGTAAATCATCAAGATAAAGTTCATATAAATTCTTTTTTCTAAAACCGGAAAAAGAAAACTCTACCCGAGGATGAGTGTTTAACCTCACATAGAGTTGGCTTAAAAATAACTTCAAAACCACTATCGCACAATTGACTAATACTTAGCAAGTTATGTTTCAAGCCATCCACATATTGAACATTTTTCAATTTTGCAGAATTATTCTTACCAATAATACCTGTTCCTTTTATTGAGCTTTATCATTTATACCAAATGTGACTGATCCTCTATCCTTTATCTCCAAGACATGAAGCAGTGCTTATCTCCCGTCATATGCCTTGAGCAACCCACTGTCCAAGTACCAAGGCTTTCCTTTGTTGATTAGAGGATGAACCTTGTCATTTTCTGATTTTGTCATGAGACATAGGTTGGCCTCTTCTTCCTTTTCTTGCTCCGAGGATGACTCATCACTATCATCCCAAGTGATCATCATGGATTTGTTTTGTATGGAATTTTCTGGAGTTCCTTTTGTTGAGAGGACACTCAGTTTTATAGTGTCCCATCTTGTTGCATCCATAACAAGTTATTTGACTTTTGTCAATTTTTTCTTTTTGAGGAGGTCCTCTATTCTGTCCTCTTCTGTTAGCATCCTCTGGATTTTTTCTGGAAATCAGAACGAGGTCATCCTCATCCTCAGACAGAGGATACTCTGCGCTTTCCTTTGTTATGACATCTTCATTCTTCTTGGAGCTTTTTGTTTGGCTGGATTTTAGAGCAATCATTCTTCCCTTTTTGTTTGGTTTATCAGCAATAACAATGGTTCATGAGCTCTTAGAGTTCCAACCAAATCTTCTAATTTCATGTTGGTCAAATCTCTTGCTTCTGTAATGGCAGTTACCATTGGTCTCCATTCTTTTGGTAGACTCCTTAGAATTTTTTCTTATCCTTTCTTGAACGGAGTATACCTTTCCAAGAGATCTCAAAGTTATTCAATATGATGGTTAACCTTGAGAACATTTCATCAATGGTTTCATCCTCCTTCATTTCGAATAGTTCGAAATCCCTTACTCCCATATATATCCTTGCTTCTTTTACATGACTTGATCCTTCATGATGAATTCTTAGAGTATCCCATAGCTCTTTAGCGTTTTTGCATTCTTCAACTCTGTCATACTCTTCCCTACACAAAGCACACGTTAGAAATAAATGAGCTTTTAGAGTTAGGAGTACCTTGCATTTTCATCAGCCGTCCATTGTGCTTGAGGTTTCTCATCGGAGGTTGCATCTGCGTTGTTGGTCCTAATGACATGATCTCCATTTTCCACCACAGACCACATGTTGTTGTCTTGTGATATGAGAAATAGCCTCATCTTGCCTTTCCAATGATAGTAATCTGTACCATCAAAGTAGGGAGAGTCGCTGGATGATCCTCCTTCAGGAATGTACTTAGCTTTTGACATATTTCTTTTTGGATCTTTTTCTCTTACACTGTTAGGTGTATTTTTAGAGAACCTTGCTCTGATGCCAATTGTTGTAGATAAATATCACTAGAAGGGGGTTGAATAGGGATTTTGCTGTTTAAAAACAAATTTTTAAGTGTTTTTAAAAACTATCCTCTTGCTGAGGATGGCTAGCTCGAGGATGGGATTTTTAAATCTTTAGATCTAAGCTGAGAGTAAAAAAATAGGAGCAGAATATGAGGGACACACACACAAATTTTATACTGGTTTCACCCAAAAGATGGCTACGTCCAGTCCTCACACCCTTGTGAGATTTCACTAACTTTCAAACAGATCAATCCTCAACCCGAGGATGATTACAACTGTGTATTATCAAGCTTCACCAAGCTTACAATCAATTTCCAAATATTTCCAAGCTTCACTCACTAGGAAATTACAAAGTAGAATGAGAGTGATTGATACTTAATACTTTCTCAAGGATATACAAAGATTATAGTGTAGGATCAAAGTAAGTAATAAGGAGGATGTGATTTGCTTCTTGAAAGCTTTAAGATGCTTGATCTTTTAATGCAATTGTGTTGTGTGTCTTCCAATGGAGAGCTTGTATTCATTTTATAGAGATTCAAGCCCTTGATGACCGTTGGAGCTCATTTTTCAAAGGATCCAAGGTTTTCATCAAAATTACAGAACTGTCACTCAGCTTGTTAGGCTTAGGCAGAACCATCCTCTTGCAGCATAGTTCTTTGATCTTGACATATCCTTGCTTTTCACTTTAATCAGAGTGCAAGGTTGTTTCTGAGCTGCATTTTTTCGAAGTCTTTAAGGTCTAGGTTGGCTTCATCTTTTGAGGTGATGTGGACATGAGAGAAAAGTCACTTTATGACATAGGACTGTCATACTCAGTCCGAGGATCAGATCTGGCAGCAACATGTGATCTTCCATTTTTGGCTTGTTCAAGTTGCCTTTTGCTAACTTGACTTCCTTATGCATTAAAACGTGCAAGCCCATTAAATGATCAGATTTTGACATTTGCACATGCTTGATAGGTTGCTTTCACTTTTGCTAGCCTTCCTTTTCATACTAGATCTACCATATTCACCTTTTCTTTTGACCTTTTGACTCTTGCTTTGATGCTTTGTTATTCATGTTTGACATTGATATACAATTGAATAAACACAATTATTCTGGTGAGAAATCAGATTGTCCAGTTCTGGAGATATGCAGCAATTTCCATCCTCGCGCATGCAGCAATTTCCATCCTCACGAGGGTTTTCATCCTCATGAGGGTTTTCCATCCTCAGGCCAGAATTTACTTTTTCCTTCTTTTTGCCTTAATGATTAATGACCTATTAACTTAAATGAATACACTCAAGAGCACATGTTAGTCATTAACCACAATCATAATCTCTTAAGTAATTTTGTTATCATTAAAATCATTTGAGAGATTTTGTCTCAACAAGATCTTCCTTTCTTTTCTTTGTGGTAACATCTCTCTTTCTATTGTTTTTTTTTAGAAACAGAAAAGAGCAAGAAAAGAAAAATCTCCCAATTTTTATCTTGTGATTGTTCCCAGAGTAAAGGAGATTGAGGTTTCGTAAATTGTTTTAAAATTTGTTTTTATTTATTTAAAAGTAAATGATTTTTATTAAAGTGAATGATTTACAGCACTTGTGTAATAAGCGCTCTAATAGCGCTTTAAAAGTCATGTAACATAAGGTGGGAGCGCTACATTTTACCGTGTTTGTGTTTAAAGCGTTGTAAAAGCTATGGAAGAGCGCTTCAATTTACAGTGGTTTTACATAAAGCACTGTAAAAGGGTTGTAAGCATTATGTGCAAGCGCTATGTGACTCTATATGACCCTACAATAGCGTTTGTAAAAAAAGCGTTGTTGTATCATCCGTTATTTTTAAAAAATTCTACAATAGCGCTTGTATTTAATAAGCGTTGTAAAAGACGCGCTATAAAATGTCATTTTTGGCGTAGTGTTATAGTTATTCATTATTATTTAAATTAATAAAACATAAACATCGTAGAATCCGGCCAAAATTAGAATGAATATTATATTTGACTATAGTGTAATTTTTAATTGAAATCTTAAGGTTGTGTTGGCAAGGTGAACTTAGAATGATCGTTGAGGTTTTGTGCATTTATAAGGTTGTTTTATG
>PGTU02008915.1:0-32476 GCA_002896215.2 Cicer echinospermum
CTTTTTGGGAGGGGGTGTGCACAAGTACAAACAGAAATAAAAAAGTCAAGTGAATTCTAGAAATAGGAACCCCGACGCGAGGAGGCCCGCGAAAATGAAAACATAAATACTGTACGATGTTTCAATCCAGATGACACCAAAATCTCCACCCTAATTGGATCATGCACAAGAAACTTGTGTTATATTCTTTTAATGTTTTTTTCTTCTTTAAAAAAAAAAAACACCTTTTAATTAGGGACTAAGCTAGGAATAAGCAAACGGGTGAGACAGAAACGGAACCAAATCAAGCATGACCTAAACAATCTGTCTTCATCGTTTTTTCCAAATGACACACCAAAAAACACACCCTTGTTGTCAACCTGCTTATGTCACCCATCGAAAGCAATCAAAAAAACGAATCGTATTGCGTTTTAAAAAACATCCTAATCTGGACTGGCAAATATACAGCCAAGGTCACAGCGTCCTGTATCACCTCAAGGAAACGAAAAAAACTGACTCTCTACACAACTTCTCTGAATTCGGTTTCAAACATCCAATTGATGCACCAAACACACTTATTGTCTATTGCACATGACTTCAGGAGTTAAAACCAAAAACTAAATAAATTTTGGACAAATAAAGCTAAGGAGCATCAGGAGACGGCATGAAGAAAAAAAAGAAAAAAAAGAAAAAATACAAAAAATAAAATAAAAAAAAAACAAAAGAACAAAAAAACAATATGCGACAACCACAGCCTCAATATTTTTCAATCCAAAGATACTGACACAAAATAACTTAATTGGAAAATCAAAAACTTCTATGTATCATGCCACAAGCGTTATTATGTTTTTTTTTTAAAAAACCCTAAATTGGCAAGAATAAGCCAAGGTCATATGAGACCGAACGACGACACGCGGGATGGGAACGAAAAAGGAGAGGAGTGGGGAGAAAAGGGGAGCCCGGACCGGGGGAAGGGGGACGAGGGGTATCAGAAAATGATAAAAAAAAAAGGAGCGGCGACGGAAAGGGAGGGGGGAGGATGAAAACCGAGGGGACGAGCGAGAAGGAGGGAAAAACGAAAACCGGGGGAACGAAAAAGGGAGAGAAAGGGAGAGAAAGAAAATGGGCACTAAATGTATCACCCAATGACAACAACCCACACCACTATTATGAGCACATGCACAAAGATTAGACAGTTAAAAAACACCCTAATTGGACTAGAAAATAAAGCAAACTCCAAAGGCACGAGGCTACGGGAAAATGCCAACCTAAATGTTCATCAATGACACAACACGAACCTATTGAATGCACAAGATTTGTTAAAAACCCATCAGACTTGACACAAGAAACAAGAATAAAGCCACATGGGAGCAAAGCCTAAATGTCATCCAATACACAAACACACCTATTGGATGCACAAGATTGGTTAAAAACCCTAAGTTAGGACAAGAATAAACCAAGGGAGGACGAAAATGACCTAAATGTTCATCCAATGACACAAACACACTTATTGTATGCACAAGATTGGTTAAAAACCCTAATTGACTAAGAATAAGCCTAGGGGACGAAAAATGACCTAAATGTCATCCAATGACACAAACAAACCTATTGATGCACAAGAGTTAAAAACCCTAATGGACAAGAATAAGCCAAGGAGGACGAAAATGACCTAAATGTTCATCCCAATGACACAAAACAAGCACCTATTGAATGCTAGAGAGGACACCTAAAGATCCAATAAAAACCCCTATTGACAAGAATAAAACCAAGGGAGGACGAACGATGACCTAAATGTTCATCCAATGTGACAAGGATCTCAAGAGCATGAAGATGTTTCATATTTTAATAAATTAGGATAAACTTTATATATTTTAAATTGTTTGTATTAATTCACAGTTTGCTTTGATTTGGAATTGTAATTGTTTTTATAATTGATTTAGTTTTTGTTATGTGTAAGTGAAGATACTTTACTTACTTACATTAAGTTTATTTTAGAAAAAAAATAAGATGTAAGACTAATATGGGCCTAGAGAATGGTGTCACTTATAACCCATTTAGGTTTAGAGATATACTTAGTATAAATTAGCATTTGTAATCTCATGGAAGGGAGATTTTGATAATTATTTTTGTGAGGCTTTGCTCTCTAGAGTTCTTGAAAGAATTCATCCTAAACTTATCAAGGTTCTTAATCCTTGTGGCGTTCTTTTTGGCTTATCAATCCCAAGATTGTGGCGCCATATTGTTCTTTGTTTCGTTGCTGAATAATAATATTGAGTTTCCTTTACATCAAACCCTAATACTACAATTCTTCCAATTTTCGGAACGTCATCTTTCACCTCGTTCTGGAATCGGACGAATAGGAGTTTCGTAGCACTGTTTATCGCATTCACCAGCCATACGCGATTTTCACTCAAATTTGTAAGTTTCCGACCTAGAACGATCCTTAAAGTGAACTATAAATTAGGAACATATCACAATGACACAAAATTTCACAACTTATGAAGGTTCTTATTGGATGCACAAGATTGGTTAAAAAACCCTAGTGTGGACAAGAATAAGTCTAGGGAGGACGAAAATGACCTACAAATGTTCATCCAATAACACAAACACACTGGACACAAGATTAGGATGCACAAGAAATTTGTAATTAGGAAGGTTAAAAACCATATGATTGGATGGACAAGAGTTGTTAAAAACTAAGGGACAAGAATAAATGACGAAAATGACCTAAATGTTCATCCAATGAAACAAATGAACTCATTGGATGCAAAAGATTGGTTAAAAACCCTAATTGGACTACAACAAACCGAGGGAGGACGAAAATGACCTAAATATTCATCCAATGACACAAATAAACTTATTGGATGCAAAAGATTTGTTAAAAACCCTAATTGGACAAGAATAAGCCAAGGAAGGAAGAAAATGTTGGTATATATGACCTCGTAATAAGCGGAATATATCAGAATGTATCAGTTCTTTATGAAATTAAATCAATTTCATACACACAGCGGAAATTAAGTTGTGGCATACAAGATTAGCAAGTTTTATTAGATTGATCTGAGATTAATCAAAGATGCAGACAAGTCAAATTAACAGATTAAACAATATTACTTATTACAGAATATGTTTAACATGCATCTAGTTTTAATCACATATACAGATATAGCAATATAGTAAATCAAAGGAGTTAAGGGTTAGAGAAGATTGCACCAAGAATTTATACTGGTTCAGTTGTCAACTTGACAACCTACATCCAGTCCTGCAAATCCAAACGGATTTCAGATTTTCTTCTCCAATAGAAAGAATCAATTACAGATTGTCCAGTTTCCTCCCCGAAACCTATCTATCTTAATGATCTCTTTCCTATTGATCACCCTCTGATCCTTGTAGATACTCAGCAACCTATCACAGAATCAAAGTACAACTCTTTCTTGTTGAGCACTCTCACCCAAGAAAGTAGTCACCAGTTTCTAGCTGGATTTTCTCTTTTGTTTTTGTTTCAAAGAATTGTTACAAACAGAATACAGAAAGAACAAAAAGTAGTCTTCAATCTTGGTCAATATGGCTTCTCACAATTCTGGATATTCAAAGATTGTTTATGAGAATCCTTGTCTTTCAAGATCACTTTTCCAGCTATCTTTTTGATTGTTGATAATCCTCCTTTTTTTCTTTGATCTGAAAAAGTAATCTCAATGGATTAACCAAGTGTTATTGTGTATCAAGAATATTCAATGTATATTTCAGATTGATATCATTATTATCATTCATGTTATTGAAAGACAGATTGAAGACAGTTTATATAGTTTCTGAAAAACACATTAATCAATCGATTTACCAATCGATTTTGTAAAGGATAAACCAGTCTAATCGATTTGCCAATCGATTATCGTGTGTCTTGTTTTTCTTGAATCTTGAAACTATATAACCCAATCGATTTACCAATCGATTCTTTAAACAACATTTCTCAGTGATTATGTTAAGACTGATATGAATCGATTTCGTAATCGATTGCAGATGTTATGTTCAAACTGAAACACATATCAATCGATTTCGTAATCGATTTGTTAAGTCTTCATAATCGATTAACAAATACTTAAAATCGATTTGGTCACACGCTCAGAGTTCACTGGGTTTTCAAAAGGTTTTGTCAATCGATTTGCCAATCGATTGTGTTTGAGTCAGTGACTCAGCTATTTTAATACTAATCGATGTGCCAATCGATTTGTATGTATTTGTCTGAAAACGTTCTTACCTGGGATTTGGTTCAATCGATTTCCCAATCGATTTCGACCAAATTTAACTTGATTGAAATATTACAACATAGATTGTCCAATCGATTTGTATGTCACAGGAAAAGTTATTTTGCAAGTGATTTTTAAGTAATCGATTTGCCAATCGATTACCCTTAAAACTGGGTTTCCACTGTGACTGATCAAATCGATTTCCCAATCGATTTATTTCAATCAGGTTTACTTTGTGAATTGTATAATCGATTTGTCAATCGATTACCCTCAAAACTGGGGTGCTACTGACTTGTGCATTTTCAATTTCTAATTCAGTCAGTCGATTGCCCAATCGATTATACCAACACAAACAGTTGTGTTTCCTTACACCCTTGTTATGAAATCGATTTCCCAATCGATTTGCTTCAGTCAAAAGTCAACTTTTGTTGATTTCTTGTGTTTCAAGCAACCTGTTCCAAGTGTGTAGGATTTGATTGTTGTTCCTGAAATCTTGCTCAATTCAAATATTAGATTTATCATGTATTGTATGAATATTGTTGAATTATTAATTATGTCAAAATTAGGAATCAAAGGATCAAAATCCAACAATCTCCCCCTTTTTGGCATAATTGACAATTCATACAATTGTAACTTGAGCATTTTAAAACAACAAGCATAAGTGTATTATAAACAACATTATTAATTGTTATTAAGTAACAGAGCAAACTATATCATAAGTATCAAAGTAATAACAACATGCAGACAAACATCAACAATGCAACTGTCAAGTTATAATATTTCTCCCCCTTTGTCATTTAAGTCAAAAAGGTAGAAACAATTTCTCCCCCCTATGTTAAAGAACATATGCATTGGGTTTGAAACATATAACACAGTGCATCAGAAACAATGAAGTTTACATGTATAAAGGCAAAATCAATCAATGCAATTAATGAGCAACTTAGATGATTAAGCCAAAAAAGATATAGCATTTATAAAAATTCATCATACATCACAGAATTATGACAGGTCAAAGCAAAACAGTATGAAACCTAAGGGTCCTAATCACCTAGTGTGGGCTGGTCCTCACTATCATCTAAGGGAGAGGTTGAGACCGCTGTATTAACCTCAGCAGGTGTCTCCTCACCGTGAGTCTCAGGGTTAACTAGGGGGTTTGGGTTAGGATCATCCGTAGCTTGTCGACCAATCTCTGCGACGTCTTCAAATGACAGTTTGATGCCGAGGTGTGTCTGAATCTCATCCACATTTTGAACAACTGAGTTCAAGGAGGCTTGCATAGTCCTTAGACGTGCTTCTACTCTGGACTGAAATTCCAACACTTTGGCATTGTGTGCCATCTGAGCTTCAATGAATTCCATAATTCTGTTCACAAAATCAGGAGTAGCAGATTCAGTAACTGGTGGAGGCTGAGACTGAGGTTGAGGTTGGGGCTGGACAGGGTCAGCTGCTGCTTGAGGTCTTATCCATTTACCATGTAATCGCTTCAGTTGCATCTGATTCACTATCGATTCACCAAACACTAATGTCGTCTTAGCAGATTCCTCATTTCCAAATGAGACCTTAAAGTGTTTGAGAATTTTAGTTATCAACTGTGGATAAGGCAGCATCAGCTTGCTTTGAGATGCTTCCAACATGTGCCTTAGCACAATCCAACACCAGCTCATCCTTAACTCTTTGGATAAGCCCCACAACAGTATGATGTCCAACTTCTGGACTACTGCGTGATTTCCCGATCGTGGAACCAGCATACGCGTCAAAGCATACATCAACATCCTCTGTTGAACCTTCATCTGACCAATGGGCAGTGAAATCGATTCAACAAACCCATCGACCATCAGGTCTTTAACTGCGGTATGCCTATCAAGTGTTTCTTCCCAACCTTCATCGGCAGTGTCGGCTTCTGTGCTGCCATCAATAGATTTGCCGTAGAAAGGCAATCCAGATAAAGTTGAGAAATCATCAAAAGTCATTGTAATTCTTTTTCCCTTAACTGAAGCAGTAAAACCTTCTTCAGTCATCTTAAATGTAGAATAAAATTCCCTGATCAGCCTTGGATAGCTGTCAAGAGTAGAAGATAGAAAACTTTCCAATCCATGAAACCTGAGGTGGTTCTGAAAAGTAAATTCCACAACATCAAAATATTCAAAATCCATGGTTCTAGCTTCATGAATTTTCCTTTTTGCGAAGTCGGTAGACAAAGATGGTTGTACCTCCCTTTCCTTTGGTGCAGAGACCTTCTTAGGAGGTGGAGAAGAAGTAGGCTTCTTCTTCCTTTTCTGAGTAATTACTTTCATGGCATCAGCCATGAGCTTTTCAGTAGGGGGCTCTTTGCGTTTCTTCGACTTTTCCTGGATTGGGGCAGGAGCTTTTCCTTTATCTTTTGCAAGAATTTTGTGAGTTGGGATGGGTACTCTTTTTGTTAAAGTTGGAGGTGGTGATGGTGTTTCACTGGTGGAAGAGGATGATGGAGATGGAGTGCGTGCTTGAGTCTGTTTTACTCGGGCCATATCAACAATTTTGTGTAGATTCGAAGTAGGTAGAGTGTAGAAAGCAAATTCAAACAAATGCAGAGACAGAAGAATGAAGAACACAAGAGAAAAGCAGAGAAAATCTGGAAAACAAAGTGCAGAAATCGATTTAGAACTGTTCCTTTTATACTCTTGACCTAGTAAATCGATTTCCCAATCGATTAGGTTACCGTTGCTGGGAATCCTCAATCGATTGAGTAATGATGAAGTGCCAACGGCTAGTAACTTTGAGTAACGGTCATATTTCAAATCGATGTTCAAATCGAATTCCTGTTTTACTTAATCGATTCCCAAATCGATTGTCTAAAGATTGAACACTTAGCTAATCGATTTCCAAATCGATGCTCGTGAAGGTTAAAAAAAATTTTCTGAAATTTTGAAACCTGGGCTGAAGTAATCGATTCCCAAATCGATTTTATAAACCTTTTACCATGCTGGTAATCGATTTCCAAATCGATTTAACTGGAAAACATTACTGAAAAGTACCAGAATCAACAAAAACTTATACTTCACTAGGATCAATGATCCCTAGTTTCATCCTTATGTTCAAAAAACTTTCTTTTGGCAATGCTTTTGTGAAGATATCAGCTAATTGTTCTGTAGTGTTCACATACTCAAGTTTGATAACTCCATTCTGAAAGTGGTCTCTTATGAAGTGATGCCTTACCTCAATGTGTTTTGTCCTTGAATGCATTACAGGGTTCTTGGTTATGCTGATAGCACTTGTGTTATCACACATGATCGGCACTGTTCCCAAATCGACACCGAAGTCCATTAAATGCTGTTTCATCCACAAGATTTGAGCACAACAACTCCCAGCTGCTATGTATTCAGCTTCTGCAGTAGACAATGCAATACTTGTTTGCTTCTTACTGAACCAAGACACTAGAGAATTACCAAGCAAATGACATGTTCCTGAAGTACTCTTTCTGTCAAGTTTACAACCAGCAAAGTCTGAGTCTGAATAACCAACCAAAGTACATGTTGAACCTTTTGGATACCACAAACCAAGACTTTTAGTACCTACCAAGTATCTGAAAATTCTCTTTACTGCACTGAGGTGAGATTCCTTCGGATTCGATTGATACCTTGCACACATACAAACACTGAACATAATATCTGGTCGGCTTGCTGTAAGGTAGAGCAGAGATCCAATCATACCACGAAATCTAGTGACATCTACAGGCTTACCCTTCTCATCTCGGTCTAAGAAATTTCCTTGACTCATGGGTGTATCAATGGACTTAAGTTTATCAAAGTTAAATTTCTTTATCAAATCAGAACAATATTTGGATTGACTAATGAAAATGCCTTGCTTGCTTTGGTTAATTTGAAATCCCAAGAAATATGACAGTTCTCCCATCATTGACATTTCAAATTTACCTTTCATTAAGTTTTCAAAATTCTTTGCAAAGTTTATCATTTGTTGATCCAAATATGATGTCATCAACATAAATTTGGACCAGCAAGATGTCATTTTCAGTAGTTTTTGTAAAGAGTGTCTTATCAACATTTCCTCTTGAAAAATTTTGTTGAATGAGGAAAGTGCTGAGTTTCTCATACCAAGCTCTTGGAGCTTGTTTCAACCCATAGAGGGCCTTTGAGAGTTTATACACATGGTTAGGAAAATCTGGATTTTCAAAACCTGGTGTTTGACTCACAAAAACTTCCTCTTGGAGGTCTCCATTGAGAAAGGCACTCTTCACATCCATTTGATATAGATTGAAGTCCATGATACATGCATAAGCCAATAAAATTCTTATGGCTTCTAGTCTAGCTACTGGGGCATAGGTCTCATCAAAGTCTATTCCCTCCTCTTGACTATAACCCTTTGCAACTAATCTGGCTTTATTCCTAGTTATCACACCATTCTCATCTAACTTATTTCTGAACACCCACCTAGTTCCTATAACATGCTTACCCTCTGGCCTAGGTACCAAGTTCCACACCTTGTTTCTCTCAAACTGGTTTAACTCCTCTTGCATAGCAAGTATCCACTCACTATCTAAAAGGGCTTCCTTAATGTTCTTAGGTTCAATCTGAGATACAAAGGCTGTAAAGTTACAAAACTGACTAAGGCTTCTCCTAGTTGCAACACCTTTAGAGATATCGCCTATAATGTTGTCTAAAGGGTGGTTTCGGTTGAACTTCCATTCCTTAGGCAACTCACAGGTTTCTATAGGTTCTACAGGGTCTGCACTAGTTGGAGGGTCAGCTATAGGTTGTTCTAGTGGTTCAGATTCTACAACATCATCCAAAATTTCAATAACCTTAGAAGGAGTTTTGTTCAAGTTTTCTGTAAAAGATTCATCAAACTTTACATGAACTGACTCTTCTATGGTTTTTGTTCTTTTGTTGTAGATTCTATAGGCCTTACTAGTTTGGGAGTATCCTAGAAAGATACCTTCATCTGCCTTAGGGTCAAACTTTCCTAGGTGTTCTTTGCCATTGTTCAAAACAAAGCATTTACAACCAAAGATTCTAAAGTAGGACAGGTTTGGTTTTCTACCCTTGTAAAGCTCATAGGGTGTTTTCCTAAGCAGGGGCCTAATGATAACTCTATTCACAACATGGGTGGCTGTACTAATTGCATCTGCCCAAAAATACTTAGGTAGGTTGGAGTCCTTAAGCATGGTCCTAGCTAACTCTTCTAGGGATCTATTTTTCCTCTCCACTACCCCATTCTGCTGTGGTGTCCTAGGGGCTGAATAGATGTGGTTGATTCCATTTGATTCACAATAATTTTGAAAAAGATCATTTTGGAATTCACCTCCATGATCACTTTTTATTGAAACAATTTTCAAATCATTCTCATTTTGTACTAAAGCAGCAAACTTTTTGAAAACAGAGAATGTATCACTTTTATGAGCTAAAAAAAGTAAGTCCATGTGAATCTAGAATAATCATCAACCAGCACATATCCATACAGGTTTCCACCTAAACTCTTAACTTGGGCAGGTCCGAAAAGGTCCATGTGAACTAGTTGTAAAACTCTATTTGTTCTAACCAAGTCTATAGAGGGAAATGGAGTCTTAACCAGTTTACTTTTCTCACATGCATCACACAGCCTATCTTTAGAGAACTTCCTATTTGGTAGACCTAAGACTAACTGTTTGCTGACAAGTTTATTCAAATGATTTATGTGTATATGAGCAATTCTTTTATGCCAAAGCCATGTTTCATCTGAGTTGGATAACAAGCAGCATACAGCACTAGGTACAGAATTGAAATTCAACATGTAAATGTTGTTGATTCTGTCCCCAATTAGCTTTATGTGTTTGTCATCTTTATGCTCAATAATGCAAGATTGTGATGAAAAAACTTACTTGAAAACCTTTGTCACATAGCTGGCTTATACTCAGTAAGTTGTGCTTTAATCCTTCAACATATAGCACATTTTTGATTACTGCAGTTGATTCATCGCCTACATCACCAATTCCAATGATTTTTTCTCTGTTGTTATCACCATATTTGACAAAGCCTCCTTCCTTAAATGTCAAGTTCAGGAATTTGGATTTGTCACCAGTCATGTGCTTTGAGCATCCGCTATCTAGATACCATGAGTGTTTCGTGGATGTCAAGCACACCTGCAATACAAAATCAGAATTTTGTTTTAGGTCCCCAATTTAAATTGGGTCCTGGTTGGTTAGTGTCAAACACAGATTTCTTTTCTATCCAAACTAGCTTCCATCCTTGATTGGCTAATTTTTTAAATTTGCAATTAGACACAAAATGTCCTTTCTGCAACAGAAATGACATCTGCCATCAAAAGGATGAATGTTTATTTGGTTTAGTAAAGATGTCATACATACTCTTAGCAATAGAAGATTTTTGACCATGTTTGACATTTCTGGTTTGCATATAACCAATACCAGATCTGTTTTTATTTTTTCTTTTGACATACATATTTGGTGTATATCCTAAACCAGATTTTTCATGAACATGTCTTTGATTGCTAAGTATGACATTTAGCTTATCCTTACTATTTGTAAAGTTTAATAAATCAGATTTTAATGATGCAACAGTATTTTCAAGTTCAATGCACTTTGCAGATTTTTCTTGTGAATCCTTTTTCAGTTGTTCACATAAATTTTCAATTTCTTTATGCTCAACATTCATTTGTTCAAGCATTTTCTTTGTGCTTAACAACTGTTTTATGGATTTCACATAGTCATCATGCAGTTCATTGAAAGCTTCTTGTAACTCATCATATGTTGGATTAGATTGTGAACTAACCTCATTTTCTGATTCTGAATCTGTATCTGCCATGAGACACAAGTTGACTTCTTCTTCTTCATCAGAAGATCTGCAGAGGATTCATCGTTATCGTTCCATGCAATATAAGCTTTTGTGGTTTTGGTGACTGGTTCCTTGCCTTTTGATTTTGTAGCTCTATTCTTGTTTTGCAATTTATAGCATTCTGACTTTATGTGACCAGTTTTACCACATTCATAGCATGTAATGGTCTTGTTGTCAGTAGTCTTGGAGCTAGATGGTTTTCTGAATTTGTTGTCTTTCTTCTTCAGAAACTTTTTGAATTTCTTGACAAGCAACCCGATTTCCGGCTCTTCAGATTCACTACTGGATTGATCTGAGCAGCTATCTGATTCGGTTTTCGATTGCTGAGCTTGAACCTTCAGAGATAGTCCTTTCTTTTTGCGACTTTCCATCTCTGATTCGTCCAGTCGATGTAATTCCATCTCATGTTCTCTCTTAGTTTACCAAACAAAGTTGCAGTAGTCATCTTTGCTAGATCTTTAGATTCTACTATGGCTGTTATCTTTGGCTGCCACTCTCTGGTTAGACATCTCATTATTTTTCCAATCTGCTGTTCATTATCCACTTGTTTTCCCAATGCATGAAGATTATTCACAATGTGTGTGAATCTGGTTTGCATATCACTGATGGATTCGTCCCTTTCATGCTGACTAACTCATATTCGTGCATCAGTGTGTTTACGCGAGCTCTCTTCACGTCTGTGGTTCCTTCATGTGTTTCTTGAAGAATGTCCCACATTTCTTTTGCTGACTTGCAGTTTGATACTCTAAACAATTCTTCTGCACAAAGAGCAGATGTTATAATGTTCTTGGCCTTTGAATTATAACCTACCTTTTTCTTGTCATCATCTGAGCAGATGTTATAATGTTCTTGGCCTTTGTATCAGTTCTTTATGAAATTAAATCAATTTCATACACACAGCGGAAATAAAATTGTGGCATACAAGATTAGCAAGTTTTATTAGATTGATATGAAATTAACCAAGATGCATACAAGTCAAATTAACAGATTAAACAATATTACTTATTACAGAATATGTTTAACATGCATCTAGTTTTAATTACATATACAGATATAGCAATATAGTAAATCAAAGGAGTTAAGGGTTAGAGAAGATTGCACCAAGAATTTATACTGGTTCAGTTGTCAACTTGACAACCTACATCCAGTCCTGCAAATCCAAACGGATTTCAGATTTTCTTCTCCAATAGAAAGAATCAATTACAGATTGTCCAGTTTCCTCCCCGAAACCTATCTATCTTAATGATCTCTTTCCTATTGATCACCCTCTGATCCTTGTAGATACTCAGCAACCTATCACAGAATCAAAGTACAACTCTTTCTTGTTGAGCACTCTCACCCAAGAAAGTAGTCACCAGTTTCTAGCTGGATTTTCTCCTTTGTTTTTTGTTTCAAAGAATTGTTACAAACAGAATACAGAAAGAACAAAAAGTAGTCTTCAATCTTGGTCAAAATGGCTTCTCACAATTCTGGACATTCAAAGATTGTTTATGAGAATCCTTGTCTTTCAAGATCACTTTTCCAGCTATCTTTTTGATTGTTGATAATCCTCTTTTTTTCTTTGATCTGAAAAAGTAATCTCAATGGATTAACCAAGTGTTATTGTGTATCAAGAATATTCAATGTATATTTCAGATTGATATCATTATTATCATTCATATTTTTAAAAGACAGATTGAAGACAGTTTATATAGTTTCTGAAAAACACATTAATCAATCGATTTACCAATCGATTTTGTAAAGGATAAATCAGTCTAATCGATTTGCCAATCGATTATCGTGTGTCTTGTTTTTCTTGAATCTTGAAACTATATAACCCAATCGATTTACCAATCGATTCTTTAAACAACATTTCTCAGTGATTATGTTAAGACTGATATGAATCGATTTCGTAATCGATTGCATATGTTATGTTCAAACTGAAACACATATCAATCGATTGCGTAATCGATTTGTTAAGTCTTCATAATCGATTAACAAATACTTAAAATCGATTTGGTCACACGCTCAGAGTTCACTGGGTTTTCAAAAGGTTTTGTCAATCGATTTGCCAATCGGTTGTGTTCGAGTCAGTGACTCAGCTATTTTAATACTAATCGATGTGCCAATCGATTTGTATGTATTTGTCTGAAAACGTTCTTACCTGGGAATTGGTTCAATCGATTTCCCAATCGATTTCGACCAAATTTAACTTGATTGAAATATTACAACATAGATTGTCCAATCGATTTGTATGTCACAGGAAAAGTTATTTTGCAAGTGATTTTTAAGTAATCGATTTTCCAATCGATTACCCTTAAAACTGGGTTTCCACTGTGATTGATCAAATCGATTTCCCAGTCGATTTATTTCAATCAGGTTTACTTTGTGAATTGTATAATCGATTTGTCAATCGATTACCCTCAAAACTGGGGTGCTACTGACTTGTGCAATTTCAATTTCTAATTCAGTCAGTCGATTGCCCAATCGATTATACCAACACAAACAGTTGTGTTTTCCTTACACCCTTGTTATGAAATCGATTTCCCAATCGATTCTCTTCAGTCAAAAGTCAACTTTTGTTGATTTCTTGTGTTTCAAGCAACCTGTTCCAAGTGTGTAGGATTTGATTGTTGTTCCTGAAAATCTTGCTCAATTCAAATATTAGATTTATCATGTATTGTATGAATATTGTTGAATTATTAATTATGTCAAAATTAGGAATCAAAGGATCAAAATCCAACAAAAGGTTCTGTCACTAAGACATTAGGGCAAGAATAATATAGAGAATTCGGTAATAATTCAATAAAGGAATTCAGTAACTAGGATCAAATTAGAACACCAAGGTTGGATTCGAAGTGAAACTCATCCCTGACATTTTTCTCATTATAAAAGATCAATTTTATTATTGTTGTTAATTTCAAACATTATTTCAATCAACTTGGGAACTTTTTGTTCAATTTTAGTAACTAAATATAATTCAATAGTAAAACGCAATCCTTGAGTTCGACACTCGGTACTACCGTTTTATTATTACTTGCAACGATTCAGTACACTTGCTGAAACGCTATCAATAAGAAATAAAAAAAAATTAAAAGATATAGTCTAAGGTCAAGAAATCGATTACATGAGTTAAAGTGACAAATTTGATCCTTCGTTGTACTAAAAACCATTCAACTGAAATAAGCATAGCATGAGGTTTTTCACAGTATAAAGTGATCAAACAATTTTGTATTTGTTCCATGCAAAGGTAGAGTAAAAAATGGCTAAAACATTCAAGGTTTTTATACAATGATCCTTTTTGTGTTCCTATTTCTTGGTCTAGTCAATGTTGGTGGTAAGTCCATTCTCATATTTTCATATTCTACAAAACTCTTAATCTTTTTGGATAACATTTTTTATTCTTATTTTATATATTACAGTTACATCATGTAAGTCAGACATCGATTGTCGAAATTTCGAGTGCCCCCTTTATCGTCATGGATTTTGTGTAAATCGTGTTTGTAGGTGCTTTAAGGTTATAATTATAGTTAAAAAAAATTATATGTTATTTTACAGCCTTTAATTATTTATATTTGCTCATCATCATAAATGTTTTTTCTCTTATATTTGATTTCTCTATTATGTTTAAGGCTTCAACATTCAATTTTTTAGCTTTGTTCACTTGTGAGTTATACATGTGCGTGTGTGTTTAAGGATATATATATTTTAGTGTTTCATATATCATCTAAAAAACTTAAAATTGAATTTAGTTTTTATGAGAAGAAAGTGATTTATTGAGTTTACACTTTCAATTGTTTTCTTTGAGGATGTCATCGCCCATGTTGTGTTCATGAAAGTGCACACTATGAATATATACAATCTAGAAGGGTGTTGCACTTTACATATGGCATATAGCATAACCTCTCAATCCATATTTTCCTAAGTTAACTTTGACCCCACATGAATTTCAAGTAGCGCATGTTTTGGCATTTAAAGTTTATCCATATATATATATATATATGTTGAAAGCAAGGCTAGTAAAAGGAAAGAAACAGAAACATTTTCCTCTGCCTTGCGAACGTCTTCCTTTTCTTTTTTTCTCTGCCTCACAAGTTAATCTCCTACTTCCCTCTCCTTTCTTTTTCTTTCTTTTTCCTTAAGAAGAGAAACCAAGGTCTTGGTGGGTGAGAAAGAAAAAGATTTCCTAGCTGCTTCGCGAATTTCTTCCTTCTTCTTCTATGTTTCGAAAACAAAGAAACTGTGTTAGTGTTTTTTCAAAACCGTCAAACAGAAATCCTCACTTTGCTTCCTGATCTAAGCTTCCTTGCGAGAAGTGACAGAAGGGAAAGTTGCTCCTTGCCACGTTGCAGTGCTAGTGAGCTAGTTTTCGAAGCAACGACACGAGCGGAAATTTTACAGGAATTAATTGCGATGTCGTAATCGCTTGTTAAAGCTACAACAGAGGTAAGGGCTCCTTCCAAATTTTTAGCTTGCATATAGGATGCTATATGTGTGTATTTGAGGAGTTGGAATTAAGTGAAATTGATGTGTAATTTTGTGGAAAAGGAATTTAATTCATTTATGTGCGTTTTGAGGAAATTAAATTTGAGATGTTTGAGGTGTGGTTTGTGAAAATTAATTTGGCGTGATTTATGTTTGAAAATATGGAAATTTATGGGTGATCGATGATTGGAATTGGTGTGGATTTTGTGGAATTGGAATTGATCGAATTTAATGTAAATTGTGGATTAAATTTGATGTGTGGTGGTGAAAAAAATATGCTTGAGTATGCTATGTGTTGTATTTGAAAATGGGGAATCTTTTAATAGCCGCATTTACTTAATGGTTGTGGTAAAAGAGTCAGATATGCATTTCATAGTACATGGTGATCGGATGGGCCATGGTGATAGTGGTGACCGGATGGGCCACGAGATGATGCCATGTGATTTGTTGGTTCAACTTATCCTTAAGGGGATTATCGCGTCGTGCTGATTTGTGAGAGATTGCACTCTAAAACATGTTGATCTGTGAGCGATTGCACTCTAGAAAATAGTGTAAGGCATGTGATAGACGACACTTTAGTAAATCGTGTGGGCCTGTGATGGGTGGCATCTTGGTAATTAGTGCAAGGCCTGTGATAGGCAGTACAATTTTGATTTACGCCCCTTCGAGGAGGGTTTTGGTTGAAATTTTAGAATCATGCATTTTGGCATATACGCATTGCATTAGGGTGCTTGGCACGCGAGTCATGTTTGATATATTGTGATGATTATATATACATACTCAGTCGTTGTTTGTGATTGTGCTGTAATTGGTAAGTGTGATCGTTTGGATTTGTGTGTAAGTATTGATTGATTGCGAAACCTTTTCGAAACTGAAATTTGCATTATTTTGCAGTTGTATTCAGCTACGCTAGGAGGTAGTCGAATACAGTTCTGAAGGATTTTTCACTTATTTCGCACTTGTATTCGGCTACAAGGATGCTGTAGTCGAATACAGTTGTGTTGATTTTGCTACTGACTTATGAAGTAGCACTGTATTCGAATACAATTGTCCTGATTTTACTACTGACTTATGAATTAGCACTGTATTCGAATACAAGGATGTTGTATTCGAATACGAAAGTGCAGTTTTTTTAAAAACTTCATTTTTCCACTTTGATTATGCATGTTTGGCATATGAAAACCCTTTCAAGGAGTATGCTAAGTTGAAAGGTTATTTTGCGCATTTGAAATTTAAATGCTATGTGATATTTGTTAATTTCGGTTGGTGATCCTTTACAATTATTGTGGAAATCTGGGCTTTGCCCTTAGATGAGAACCAGGATCATCCTACCGGTTAGTACCCTGAAGATGGGAAGGTAGTTAGTCATACCTGATCGATGCTGTGTCATAGGGATCCTGCAGGGTGCGTGGAGATCACTTGGGTTGTATAGTTTTTGTAGCATGATCAGATTAGATGGTTGTATAGGGGCTAGTTGTCTTTCTTTTGTGGATGTATTCATTTCAATTTGGAAGACTGTACATATACCTCTTATTGTCAGCTTGACTTTTATCTTGATGGGTCCTTGTACCACTTTTTGATGCGACGTGGGGGAGTTAAAATTCTCGGGGCAGTGCTTTTGTACAGATGTCTGTCGAGAATACTCCAAGGGTATGAGCTATGTCTGATAGGTCTCATAGCCTCGGTGTATTTTGCTGCTTAAATACTTTGGGGTTTTTTTTTTCTTTCAAAAACTATTTCCGCTGCTTGTAAATATGTGTTGACTTTTGTCGTTATGTTACGACTTAAATATTTTATCCAAAAGTATTTCTTTCTTTATTTCTTTGTTTTATGAATTCATTTTAAAAAAAAAAAAAAATACACTCGCGCTGTTAAAAATCAGTGTGTTACACCTGTCATCAAGCTTTCTTCTATTTAAGCTAGTAGATGCTTGAAGCACAATGAGTCAAACACTCTCATATGATTCACATCTAGCTTTCTTCCAGTCCAAGCTTCTTCAAGTGTCATAGTGCCCAAACTCTTGGTTGGACACCTATTCAAAATGTATATTGCTGTTGAAAATTCTTTTCCCCAAAATTTGTGAGGCATTTTTCTCCCTTCAGCATGCTTCTTGCCATATTGAGAATGGTTATCTTCCTCGTTTTTACAGCTCCATTATGTTGTGGTGTATATGGTGTAGTGACTTCATGAATCATTCCCTCTATGTCAAAGAATTCATGGAATTGATAATCACCACCTCTATCTCTCCTAAGCACTTTAAGATTAGAGCTGCCTATGTCAAGATACCACTACTCTATGCAGTCATCATCTGATTTTGTTGTAACCATTGATAGCGTTTCAACAAGTGTAATGAATCGTTGCTAGTAATAATAAAACGGTAGTACCGAGTGTCGAACTCAAGGATTGCGCTTTACTATTGAATTATATTTAGTTACTAAAATTAAACAAAAAGTTCCCAAGTTGATTGAAATAATATTTAAAATTGACAACAGTAGTAAAATTGATCTTTTATAAATTGAGAAAAATGTCAGGGATAAGTTTCACTTTTAATCCCACCTTGGTGTCTAATTTGATCCTAGTTATTAAATTCCTTTATTGAATTATTACTAAATTCTCTTTATTATTCTTGCTCTAATGTCTTAGTGACAAAACCTTTAATTCCAAAGTAACCCTTAATTCCTTAGTAGATTTAAGATTAGAATTAAGCATTACCGTATAGAAATTCTCTTGTAAATTATTGCTTTGCAACTAATTTAATTGGTTTCATGACCTGCACCTATGTCTAGACTACAAATTCATGAATTTCTCATCTCAAGCATTCGTAAAGTCCACTTCCGTTTCAAAATACAAATCGTAGAACATTATAATGTTGACCAAGCAATAAAAAGCATTAAGCACAGAGATGAGAAAAATAATTCAATAAACTCATTCATATAACTAGAAATCAAATCATAAAAATAAGGGTTTCATCTTATTACACTCATCCCTAACAAATAGGGTTTAGTTACTCATGACAGAGATAAAAGAGATAGAGATTAGAGAAGAATTACAAGAAGGATTCATGGATGATTCTTGATAAAACTGCTCCAATGATGTTAGAAACGGCCGTCTTTGAGTTTCTATGCTAAGGCACAAGTCTCCCAACTTCCCAAGAGTGAAAAAGATCCCTAAAACAGTAAAAATCTGCGTTTTATGGTTGCTAGTGCGCGTCGCGCGCCCCAGGCGCGTTTGGGCATTAGCAAATGCTGGAAAAAACGCTTCAGGTGCGCTTGGGCGCGCTCCAAGCGCTCAACATTTGTTGTCCGGCGTATATTGCATTTGGCCCCTCTTTCGAGTCTGAATTTAGTTCCGGTGTCTTCATGAACGTTGTAGCTATGGATCGTAGCTTTCATATGCACTTGGGTTGACTCCAATTGGACATCTACAACTCCAGATATGGCTGACATACTCTACATATGTCATGTTGATTTCTCACCAAAATTCAGCACTGCACTAAAACAAAACGCAATGTAAAATTACGAAAAATTCCTACTTAATCAACGAAATAAAAACAAAAACACTTTATTAACTCAAAGAACAAAAAATCAACAAAATATATCAAATAAATCCTTAATTTAACTATTGATTGAGGATAAAATAAGACTAAAACAGTGGGAAAATATGCATATGATGAAGAGTCATCACAACCCCAAACTTAATATATTGCTTGTCCCCAAGCAACAATTAATTTCAGATTTGGTCCAGTTAAAATGCACACTTAAATTCAATTTCTCAAATTAAATCGAACTCAATTTTCAAAGTTCTTGCTACTGCAAAACATTCATCATGCTCTATGGTTGTTTTCAAAAAAAAAAAAAAAGACAACAAGATTTGTACACATTGGCATTCATTAATCAAATTCAACTCTCTCTTCACACAATCTCACCAAAATTTCTCTCAAGTGTTTAGAAAGGGTTATGAATTTATCGCTCAAATCCTAGAACATGCATCACGCTATCATAAGGCTTGAAAATTCTGTTAAGCAATCACAAATGCAGTAAACACATGCATTTTTTGAGGACTTTCGGGTTGTAATGGGGCTTAGGTAGGGTAGGACATTTTTGGTAGTAGGCTTTACCACTTGGAGTTAGGCATACATTTTCAGGATTATTCTACCATTTTTTTATTTTATTTTTTTTTCTTTCCCCTTTTATGTGTAGATTCTCAAACAATGGACAATAAGAACAAAGAGATATTATTTACCAAAGTACCACAACTGAATTTTTTTTTTTTCTTTTTCTTCTTTTCTTTTTCTTTTTCTTCTTTTCCTTTTTCTTTTTCTCTTTTTTTTTCTTTTTTTCTGTTTGTTAGTTTCTTTTTGTGAGAATCACCACCTCCAAACTTAAAAAGTTGCTATTTCCCATGAGCAACCCAAAACTTAGAATTTTATCAAGACAAATTTTTTTTCTACCTAACTCCAAGTAAGGTGATTTAATTAAAGTCAGGTGTTTGATTTGTAATGTGGCTAGTAACCGAATAAAAGGGCAAGACTCAAAGGGGCTAGCAAAGGGTAATATTTTCCTCGAGTAGTTAGAAAGTCTCAAACGACCAATAAAGTTGCCTCAATGTATGCATAAATTACAAGTGATGCAAGTCAGAATTAGTGCAAGTTCTAGAGGGATAACACATGTCTGGATAATCACACAACAAAGAATTTAAGTGTTTAGGCTCAAAAGCTCACAGCTAGGATAATAAGAGAGAGTATGAACAATCAAAAATGAAGCCAACATGCTTCTGAAAAGTTAAAATTATATTTTTGAAAAATTGAGTGCATATTAGCCTTCTACAACCATTTAGTAATGAAGAATGCATGCATTAGGAAGGCTTGTCGACTTGAGCAATATCATAATCTAAGAAATGAAATTTAACTTGCGAAATCACAAATAGAAATTTTAAGATTAAGTGCAAGTCAGTACAACTGTTCCATTATAGTACACATTTAGTGAAATAAAAAAAAAAGAAAGAACATAAAGATAAGAAAGTCACAATACACTGACATTAAACAAAGAGAAAACGAGAAAACGAAAAGAAACATGACAAACAACAGAAAGAAAAAAAAAAAGGAAAGAAAACTTCTCTCAGTTTAGTAGTTCACGGATTCTTGTTTAGATCATCTGCTCCTATTCCGCTATGGTCGCCAGTATACTTAGTGAGTGCAAATAGATAAACCTCCTGGTGTCTGTTGAGCGAAGGATGTACTTGCGACCTTAGTTCGTTTTGCTATTTTTTTTTTTTTGAGTTGCCATTAGGTCTTGCAAAACAAGTATTCACACCCATGATTCAAAATATTTCAAGTTAGAGATAATTAATTTAAGCATGGTCCCCTTTAGAAAAATAACAACTTAAGTGGCCTTGGGTTAGTCCAACAAAATTGTACATGATAATAGTGCGTATGCATTGAATGGAATTTTAACGAACAGTTGGAGTGCATTCATGTTTTGTAGGAATTAAGGTGCAAAAGTGGTTGTGTCATTTTAACAAACAGTTGGAGTGCAGTCATAAAACACATGAACAACTCACATATATGCAACATTAACACCCATTTAGTCTCAGAAAATCAACATGCATGTATGAACAATTCCTAATACTAGCATAAATTCGACATGCATGTATGAACAATTAAAGAACCCAGATGCATCGATGAACAAGAAAGAGTTGATATTAGAAATTGGGGGAAACTTACTTGAGGATGAAAGAATAATGGATAGGAGAGGAAAACTTACTTGAGATATTGGAGGAGGGTTTGGAGAGTGATAATGTAGAAAAGGAGACTGGCCTTTGATGATAATGGAGAAGGTTTGGAAAGTGAGAAGATGGGGATTTTACAACTTGGCCGTGAAAAGCGCTTCAGGCGCGCTTGGGCGCGCTTCAGGCGCGCGTTGACAGTGACAAATGCTGGAAAAAGGGCTTCAGGCGCTCTTCAGGCGCACATCGACAGTGACAAAACCTGGAAAAAGCGCTTCAGGCGCGCTTGGGCGCACGTTCTGTCATTTGGAGCTGTACAATCGCTTCTCAACACGTCTTTTTGATTCTTTGCTCATACTAAACATCAAAACTAAGAGAACTAGCAATTAGAGACTAAATTTGGAACTAAATGGAGTAAAATAAATCTGAAATGCAATAAATAAATAAATAAATATGATGCAAATGATATAAAATTGGGTTGCCTCCCAATAAGCGCTTCTTTAAAGTCATTAGCTTGATGTCTCAACTATTGTCAAGGTAGTATATATGACAGGAATAACACATCATCCTTCTCACCAAGAGATACATATTTCAAGTGAGGTGGCAATTGCTTGAGTTCAGTCGATGGTGTATCTTTCTTTTTCTCTACATATTCATCTTCATTCCTTTTCAACCCCTCCCATGTAGTGGGGAAACGGGGGGAGTAAGATGGTGATGCTTCTAACATGGCTAAAACCTCTTTCACCTTTGGATCTTTACTTTCTTTAACAACATCTTTGGGTAGGCATAACACTCTTTCCAATGGCATAATGTGTCCTTGATGTTCAACTTCTTCATCGACTATCGAATTAAAAATCTCATTCGGTTGCACCCTTCTCTTTCGTTTGAATGCTCCATGGCTTTTAAAATATTGAATGTAACTGTTTCCTCATTTACCTTAAAGGTTAAGGTGCCATCTGCTACATCAATCATAGCTCGCCCTGTTGCTAAGAACGGTCTCCCCAAAATCAAAGGAATGTCATTGTCTTCCTTCATGTCTAGTACCACGAAATCCACTGGAAAAATGAACTTATCCACTTAACCAACACATCTTCCACCCTCCATATGGGTGTTTCATTGAGCGATCCGCAAATTGTAGCATCAGTTGTGTGTCTTTGACTTTTCCAATGCCCACTTTTTTGTATATGGAAAGGGCATAAGACTTACACTAGCCCCAAGATCACACAGAGCCTTCCCAAAAATTCTATTTCCAATGGCACACGGGATTAAGAAGCTTCCAGGATCCTTGAGCTTCGGCGGCAGTTTTTCTCTGTAGTATAGCACTACATTCTTCGGTTAGCATCACTGTTTTCAACGTCGATTTTCTTTTCTTCGATAGAATCTCCTTCATGAACTTGGCGTATGTTGGCATCTGTTCTAGTGCCTCTGCAAAAGGAATGGTAATTTGTAATTTTTTAATAACATCAAGGAACTTACCGAATTGTTTTTCTTTTTCTTCCTTTTTTAACCTTTGAGGAAATGAAAGTTGAATTTCTAGTTTTGACAGTGGTTCCCTATTTTGTACCGCAGGTTCTTCCTCCTTTTCAAGAGTGGTGTGCTCCTCCATTAAGGTCGGTGTGACTGTTTCTTCTGAGTGGGTCGAGCTTGAAGTACTTACACTTTGTTTGACTTTAAGCGTACTTGTTCACTTACCTTGCCACTCCTTGTTGTCACGGCATTGACATAATTTTGTGGATTCAGAATCGTGTCACTAGGCAAATTTCCAGTCGTTCTTTGTGCCATTTGTTGAGCAAGTTGGCCCACTTGAGTTTCCAGATTCTTTATGGATGCAGAGTGATTTTTCTGGATGGCTCTTTGACTCTTCAATGAAAGAATTTGTGGTTGTCACTAATTTCTCCATAGCACTCTCCCAAGCAGCCTTCTAGGTGGAAATTGGTTTGTTTGAGCTCCTTGTTGACCCTGAGAACCACCTTGCTGATCTCTCCAGAAAAAAAATTTGGATGATTTCTCCAACTAGGGTTGTACGTACTAGAGTAGGGATTATTCTTCCTCCTGTTATTACTAACAAAATTCACCTGCTCTAGTTCTTCTAACTCATTGTCATCCAGTGTTTCACAGGCTCTAGTTTTATGTGCTCCTCCACAAAGGTTACAGTTAGTCTGCTTTAGTAATTTGAACAGGGGATACCGGGGGTTGTATATTTAGAGCTGTTATTCCTTTCTTTATCTCAGTGGCAATAACATCTTCTATTTGTTTTAAGAATAACCTGCCTGGGACCAATCCATACATAACATTCAACTCTAATACACCACTTGTTGATCCACCACCTCTGTCATACAACATCATTTGTTCATTTGATGCCATGATCTCAATAATCTTCTGTGCTTCTGTTGCAGTCTTGTAATTCAAAGAACCACCTGCTGTGGCATCCAACATAATTCTAGTGCTCGGTCTCAAACCATTGCAGATTTGGGCAGTGTCGTCATAAGCATGATTAGGACATCCTGCTAGTAAGTTTCTGAATCTCCTGTAAGTGTCACAGAGAGATTCTCCCTCTTTCTATTTGTAACTGGAAATCTCTTGCCTTTTTCTAACAAACATAGCTGGGGGAAAATACTGTTCCAAGAACTTATCATCAAGATCATCCATGTGGTGATGCTGTCAGCAGGAAAGGAATGAAGCCACTATATGTCAATGAAAAATGGGAACAGTTTCATTCTCTTGCCTTCCTCAGACAAACGATGAACCTTCACTGTTTCACATAATTCATAGAAATTTGTGAGATGTCTATTGGCGTCTTCGTTATGTCTACCGTCCAAATGAATCTCCTTCAACTCTCGGTATAGAGCGGGACTTATTTCAAACTTATTTACTGTAACTGGTTGGTTCTGGATGGGCAATCGAGCATGAGTTCTATTCCGATTCCCATACTCGCCGATAGTACGTTCTGGTAGTGGTGGATCGGCCATCTCAGTAACTATGATGGAATCACCCAAAAACCTCTTCTTCCACAACTAAATGTCTTTCCCTTTGTCTCCTTTCTCGAGCCGCCTTTCGATGTGCCTTCGCTGTTTTTCGATTTCTGGATCAAAGATAAGTTCAGCTGAGGGCTGGCCTCGAATTACAAGGTTAGACAGATTGTGAGTAATGAAGAGTTTAAACTAAAGAAAAATAAATAATCAAGTAAAAACAAAACAGTTTTAAAATAGATTTTCTTTTAAAAAAAATAAAAGAAGAAATTTTATTGCAGAGCAAAAAATTTCAATTCAGTAAAAAAATAAATTCAATAGTGATATGGCAGTCCGGCAATGGCGCCAAAAACTTGATAGCGTTTCAGCAAGTGTACTGAATCGTTGCTAGTAATAATAAAACGGTAGTACCGAGTGTCGAACTCAAGGATTGCACTTTACTATTGAATTATATTTAGTTACTAAAATTGAACAAAAATATCCCAAGTTGATTGAAATAATATTTAAAATTGACAACAGTAGTAAAATTGATCTTTTATAAATTGAGAAAAATGTCAAGGATGAGTTTCACTTCGAATCCAACCTTGGTGTCTAATTTGATCCTAGTTATTGAATACCTTTATTGAATTATTACCGAATTCTCTTTATTATTATTGCCCTAATGTCTTAGTGATAGAACCTTTAATTCCAAAGTAACCCTAATTCTTTAGTAGATTTAAGATTAGAGTTAAGCATTACCGTATAGAAATTCTCTTGTAAATTATTGCTTTGCAACTAATTTAATTGGTTTCATGACCTGGACCTATGTTCTAGACTACAAATTCATGAATTTCTCATCTCAAGCATTCAAAAAGTCCACTTCCGTTTCAAATACAAATCGTAGAAACATTTTAATGTTGATCAAGCAATAAAAAGCATTAAGCACAGAGATGAGAAAAATAATTCAATAAACGCATTCATATAACTAGAAATCAAATCATAAAAAATAAGGGTTTCATCTTGTTACACTCATCCCTAACAAATAAGGTTTAGTTACTCATGACAGAGATAAAAGAGATAGAGATTAGAGAAGAATTAGAAGAAGGATTCATGGATGATTCTTGATAAAACTGCTCCAATGATGTTAGAAACGAGCCGTCTTTGAGTTCCTATAATAGGGCACAAGTCTCCCAACTTCCCAAGAGTGAAAAAGATCCTAAAACAGTAAAAATCTACGTTTTTATGGTTTCTGGTGCGCGTCGCGCGCTCCCAAGCGCGTTTGGGCAGTAGCAAATGCTGGAAAAAGCGCTTGGGCGCGCTCCAAGCGCTCAGCATCTGTTGTCCGGCGTATATTACATTTTGCTCCTCTTTGGAGTCTGAATTTGGTTCGGTGTCTTCATGAAGGTTGTAGCTATGGAGCTTAGCGTTCATGTGCACTTGGTTTGACTCCAATTGGACATCTACAACTCCAGATATGGCTGAAATACCTTACATATGTCATGTTGATTTCTCACCAAAATTCAGCACTGCACTAAAACAAAACGCAATGTAAAAATTACGAAAAATTCCTACTTAATCAAAGAAATAAAACAAAAAACATTTTATTAACTCAAAGAACAAAAATCAACAAAATATATCAAATAAATCCTTAATTTAACTGATGATTGAGGATAAATAAGACTAAAACAGTGGGAAAATATGCATATGATGAAGAGTCATCAGCCATTAATAACACATCATCTAAACTTGTGTCCTCAGCTTCATCATCCTCTCTTTGAACTTTCTTGGATCTGCATTTGTAACACCCTAAATTTTATAATAAACTATATTATTAATTGTAAGATTTTAAATAATTAATTTGATGATTAAAATTATTTTCGAATATTGTTGATAAATTTTGTGACTAATTTCGTTATATGGATGCTTTCTATGATGTGCTAGTTTGATATGTAACACCCAAATTCTGATAATAATACTATTTTATTAATTAATATGATTTTAGATGACTAAATTGGTGCTAAAATTGGTTTAGAATATATGTTGATTATTTTTATGATTAATTTTTCTTTATATGTGTATTTCTATGGATGTGTTTAATCTTGTACACATTTGAATAAATGAGGGATATAAATAATAAATATTATATTTTATTATTTATATATTCTCCTTAAAACATAGTATTTTAATGTAATATTTTAGAGAATAAGATTTAGCGATTTTACGTTTATATGTGAGTTGGTAATTTAATGTGACATTTTCTTATGCGTTTGATTAATATTAAATGTGGCACTTAGTTAATATATAATTAATTCTAAATATATATTATTTTAATTTTTTATTTTTATAAATAATTATTTTGAGATAATAGTACTATCATGTTTGATTTCTTTATTTTACTATACTTGTTATGAATTGTGATTATATATATATATATTTATTATGATTTAGTAATTAATATAAAATATTGATGTTATATTTATTTATTTTTATTATTTTGACTATTATCTAACTATGGTAGTAATTTTATGAAGACTATTTTAAAAAATATGGTATATATTTTGAAAACTAAATGGTCTTTGGAAGTGTATTTTATGTGCTAATCGGAATGATGCTACGCCAGCGGCTTGGAAGGATAAGGAAATTAGGAACACAACTAATTAGACTAATCATTTGGCCTGGTGGTCGATAACGTGTTCCTGAAAATTTTATCTGTTTTCGTCTAAAGTTCTATATGTTGTTTACTTATTTAGCTAGTCAATTAAACACAATTTCTAGATTTAAAAACTGCAAATTCTCTCTAAAATACCCGAGTTCTTCGTTTGTAGAATTCGTTATTTTGCATTGTTCTCCTTCACCCGTAAGCCCGATTGAGTGAAACCAACGCCAAATGACCGTGTGAAAAGTGGCTATATTATCCAGTGATTGGGTTTATGATTTATGGTTAATTTTTCGTGACAGAATATCAAATTTATTTTTTTAGAGTATCTTCTCGTAATTTATTTAGATGTTTACCCATAAATTGTCGAGTTAGATCGATTGAAGGACAAAAAGTCAAAGAACAAAGACTATTTGCTCGTGGAATCATATTTGTGTGTGAAAGCGTCAAAATAAGGTAACGGGTTAGAGAGCGTTTGACTTCGTCAATACAATATATTGTTAGATGAACGAAAACCGTATTTCCAAACGATTCATCCGGTGCTCACTACGTACGTCAGTAGCTCTTTGAGTGATAAATTAATTAATGTGAGAATATGGGAATCGAAAAATTAAAATGTGGAAATAAAAATATATTATAAGGTGTTGATTAATTTAACTTCATTAATGTGTGGGTATTTGATATTTTTGTGATATTTGATTTAATTTTGTTAAATGTGTGATATTTGATAATATTGTGATATTGAATGTCGAATGAATTTTATGTATAGTTTGATTAGATGAGTTTATGTGATGTGATGATAAAAAATGATGCATTGTGATAATTTTATGTGGTGATGATGATGTATGATTAATAATTGTGATGTTTATAATTTGTGATAAGTTTATATTATGAGGTATGATTAATATAATTTGTGATGAGAAATATTAAAGTAACTCCAAGTACTTCATAGTTATAATGGTACCACATTGTGAAGTAGAGTCTAAGCTTATACGTAGCGTTGCATTTCCTTGTGATTGTTTTATTGTGATTGATGTGTGTTCAAATGTAATAATAATTACTATTAGATGATTTGATGCATATTATAAATGAGATGATTAATTTTACTTGAGTGACTTATGATATAATATGATACTATTTAAATATTTATAATATATCATTTATGTGATTATGATACGGTCTATTATGATTGTTAATGTGTTCTTCTTATTTATATTATACTATTAACATGATCTCAAAACTCACATCCTTGTTGTTTGTGTTTGACTGACTTGGCCCTGCGTTTGTGAAATCGCAATTATTATAGGTTAATGAGTCTTGAAGTTCATGTTTGGGAGAAGCTCACTCTGATAGGTGATACCAAAAATGAGAGTCATAAGTTGTATTTATTTATTTAATCAGAAAACATTTTTATGAAAACCCTACTCTTTTATAAAAGGAAAAGTTTTAATTTTGAGAAATGTGAGATCCTAAAATTTGATATAAAGTTTTAATTTCAAAAAAAAAAAAAGATTTTCTTTATCCGCTGCGAATTAAATTTTAAAATTTCTTGTAATAATTAATATATATTATTTTGGGGTTTAGGTGTCACAACATTCATTCGCAAAATTCCCCCATTTTTGACAATTGTAACATTGGATCCCTTTTTTGTTGAATTTCTTCTTGACTTTCAAATTCTTGTTGTTGTTATCCCTTGTGTTCTAACTTCTTGAATTTCCAATCGCTTCATCGGAATCACAGCCCTTCACCAGAGTCATACTTCTTTACCACGTTAATTTAACCATTGCCTTTCTTTGTGTTCCACATCACTTGGTTGGTCTTCTTGCTAACTTGGGCTGCACTTGATATGTTTGAGTTTGTTGCACACATTTCTCTTACTCTTAGTTCACGAGCTTCAAGAGAGCCTTGAAATCCTCCACCTCCATCTTATCAAGATCCTTTGATTCTTCAAAGGCCACCACAAGATGATCATACCTTTGAGTTAATGTTCTAAGGTTATTTCAAATAACCACCACTTTATTATCCATTCACATTTAGTTCTCATATGATTAACAACAACCTGCACATGATTGAAGTAATCTACCATAATTTAATCTTCTCCATCTGCAATAGTTCGTATTGTCATACCTTCCTTCAAGTCTTCTTTCTTTCTTTGACCTACACTTGTGTTTCCCATTTTTGATTCCCCTCACACTTGCACTCATGTTCCCCCAAGCTTTAGAACCCAAGCTCTTCATGTCAATTATTAGAACAAGTTGTATAGTTGAGAGAAATTGAAGTTGAGAAAGAAGAGAGAAGAAAACAGAATGTTCCAAAAACGGAGATTGATTAATGCATCTAGAAAATGTTCTCTCAATTTAACAAAATTTATATCAGTTTGAGCACTAACTGTCAAAATAGGAATTATAAACTTTCTTATCTACTTTTAATTGTATTCTAACATCCCTAGCTAACTACAAATCACTTTAAGTACATTTAAACACGTCTCCCATCCACACTACATCTACTTCACAATTTCCTCAAAACCAAATAACAATTCGATATGTGTTAATAAAAATTCACATTAGCGAAAAATAAAATAAGGGAATTACAAATTAGAAATGGGTAATTGAAAGTCAAACATTATTTACCGAAAATAGAGTCAAAATCACCAAAATTTAAAAATTTTGAATAAAATCCGCATTTAAGATACATAGATATTATAGAAAATAGTATTTATATTTCACTTTTATGGATTAAAAGTAACTATGAATGGTAAAACGCAAATTAGATGGAAAAAAGGTTGCGAGGACATTTGAAATGTTAGTAATGAGTATTGACAACTACTTAACAAGTATATCACATCGTTCGAATAATAAAGTAGTGTGTATTGCTACTTGTTGTTCGTGATCCAAGATAAATTAATTTACTGTTTCTCTTCTCGACTTTATTTCTGTTGCTATATCTTAAATTTTTAGCATTTATTTTTAAGGAATTTTTTTAAAACGTAACACATTTTAAATCCTCAATTTTTGATGTTTTTCACTTTTCATCATCCTTAACTCTTTTATTATTATCTCTTAAAGTAATGTATTTTATCTTTTGGTAATAATTTCATGACAAATATCAGACAAACCCACTTTCTTTTTCATATTGTTATTTCATATTTGAATTAGTATTAATACGCAATTATTGTTTTGACATTCATAGTTTACTGTTTTTGTTGAAATTACTATAACCTTTATAGGTCCTTCCAGACTATAGATTGAATCCAACACGAAAATATCCTAAACTATAGTACAATTTAAATAGTGATGCCAAATATTTCTCAATTTGAGTGTGATTTTAAAATGATATTGTGTGCATTAACTTTTACGCTATGATGCTTTCAATTTATGCATGAATATATTGTCTTTTCATTGGTGCATTATTTTCACAAAGATTTTGTCATTGTTGAATACTATAATTGCTCGTTTGGAATCCTCACTACGCCAAAAATGACATTTAACAGCGCCCATTTTTACAGTGCTTGCTAAACACAAGCGCTGTTGTAATTATATTTTAAAAATAACGGAACCTATTTACAGCGCTTTTGATGCAAAGCGCTGTACAACAAGCGCTGTAGTAGGTCATATAACGTTTGCGCATCACGTTATAAAGGCTTTACACAGCGCTTGTCAAAAAAGCGCTGTAAAAGGAAGCGCTTTCGCGAATCAATTACAGCGCTTTTTTCACAAGCGCTGTAAAATACATGCGCTTTCATTGAATTTAACTACCTATTACAGCGCTTTTTTCACAAGCGCTGTAAAACACATGCGCTTTCATTGAATTTAACTACCTATTACAGTCGCTTTTTTCACAAGCGCTGTAAAACACATGCGCTTTCATTGAATTTAACTACCTATTACAGCGCTTTTTTTCACAAGCGCTGTAAAACACATGCGCTTTCATTGAATTTAACTACCTATTAAAGCGCTTTATTCACAAGCGCTGTAAAATACGTCTTTCAAATAATTATATACGTTGGGAACCCTCATATCCTCTACATCTTTCAAATAATTATATCGTTGGGAACCCTAATATCCTCTACGTACTGTGCAGCCATCTACGTTGTCTAAGGTATTTTTTACACATGATCTGTTATGTTTTGAAATTGTCAAAAATTGTCAAAAACTCATACCACATGATCTGTTCTGTTTTGAATTGTTAGTTGATATTGGTTTCTTTTTGAAACTTGTTGATATGTTTTGAAAGCTTATTATTTTTGTTACTGCATTTATATAGGTGGTATAATATGGATAGGAAATGGATTTCAGCCAATCGATTGTCAAAAGAGTATGAAATTGGAGTGAAGGAGTTTGTTGAGTTTGCAGTGAAGAATGCAAAGATCCAAATAGAGTAGTTTGTCCTTGTTTAAATGTTGTTTTGGAAACGTGTTAGAGAAGATGAATTAGAAGGACATCTAGTATGTATGGAATTGATCAAAGCTACACATGTTGGATAAGACATGGTGAGAAAAAAAAAAGGAAACATTACTTTTGAGAATAGTTCGACATATATGCTTCAACTGACTTCGATACAGATACATATGAGCCGGACCGAGTTGATGAGATTGCAAAGCAGTTGAAGAAGATCTTCGAGATTGTCCTAAAATGTTTGAAAGTTTGTTGAGTGATGCAGAGAAAGAATTATTATAATGGTTGTACTAAATTCACAAGACTGTCAGCGATATTAAAGTTGTACAACTTAAAAGCGAGTAATGGATGGTCTGATAAAAGCTTTACAGAATTATTAACACTCATAAAGATATGTTGCCAGATGATAATGACTTCCCAGTCGAACCTACGAGGCTAAACGGATTTTGTGTTCTATTGGAATGAGTTACGAAAGGATTCATGCGTGTCCTAAACGATTGCATTTTATTTCGAAACGAATATGAACTACTTAAGGCGTGTCCGAAATGCAATGTCTCTCGATATAGAAGAAAGAATCTACTCCAGCAAAAGTCGTGTGGTATTTTCCTATAATACCAAGATTTTAGGCACATGTATCGCAGTGAAGAAGATTCAAACACTTGACATGGCATGCAGATGAAAAGAATTAGAGATGGAATGTTTCGACACCTGCAGATTCCCCACAATGGGCAAAAAGGTTGATCACTGAGTATCCTGAATTCGGGATAGAGTCAAGAAATCTAAGACTTGCACTTTCTACTGATGGAATGAATCCACATGGTCTTCAAAGCATCTCACATAGCACGTGGCCTGTGATTTTGGTATATATAACCTACCCTCCATGGTTATGATGAAGGTAAGTTTATGATGTTGTCTCTGTTAATTTCTGGACCCAAACAACCGGGGAATGATATCGACGTATACTTGACTCTTTAATTGAAGATTTAAAAATTCTGTGGAGACAGGTGTGGAGTTTATGATGGGTATAGGAAAGAGTGTTTCAATTTGAAAGGGCTATGTTTGTTCGGCACAATTAATGATTTTCCGCATATGGTAATTTATCAGGATATAGATTAAAGGTCAGTGTGCATGTCCTATAATGTGAAGAGAGTACAAAATTGGATGCGGTTGAAATAAAACATTGTTAAGAAGATGTGTTTCTTGGACATCGTAGATTTACCTTATAGTCATCAGTATCGTGGTG
>PGTU02008919.1:0-15052 GCA_002896215.2 Cicer echinospermum
ACAAGATTGGTTTAAAACCCTAAATGGACTAGAATAAGCCTATTGATGATGAAAATGACCTAAATGTTAATCAAATGACACAAACACACGTATTGGAATGCACAAGATTGGTTACAAACCATAATTGGGACAAGAATAAGCCTAGGGGATGACGAAAATGCCTAAATGTTAATCCAATGACACAAATAAATTATTGATGCACATGATTGGTAAAGAATACGCCTAGGGAGGACGAAAATGACTAACTGTTCATCCAAATGACACAAATGACACTTATGGGATGCACAAGATGGTTAAAAACCCTAATTGGACTAGAATAAGTCTAGGGGAGGACGAAAATGACATAATGTTCATCAATTACACAAATGAACTTATTGGATGCACAAGATTGGTTAAAAACCCTAATTGGACAAGAATAACCTAGGGAGGACGAAAATGACCTAAATGTTCATCCAATGACACAAATGAACTTATTGGATAGACAAGATTGGTTAAAAAACCTAATTGGACAAGAATAAGCCTAGGGAAGAACGAAAAATGACCTAAATGTTCATCCAATGACACAAATGAACTTATTGGATGCACAAGATTGGTTAAAAACCCTAATTGGACAAGAATAAGTCCTAGGGAGGACGAAAATGACCTAAATGTTCATCCAATGACACAAATGAACTTATTGGATGCACAAGATTGGTTAAAAACCCTAATTGGACTAGAATAAGCCTAGGAGGACGAAAATGACCTAAATGTTCATTCCAATGACACAAACACACCTATTGGATGCACAAGATTGGTTAAAAACCCTAATTGGACAAGAATAAGCCTAGGGAGGACGAAAATGACCTAAATGTTCATCCAATGACACAAATGAACACCTATTGGATGCACAAGATTGGTTAAAGAACCTAATTGGACTAGAATAATCTAGGGAGGACGAAAATGACCTAAATGTTAATCCAATGACACAAATGATGCACAAATTGTTAAAAACCCTAATGGACTACCTAAATGTTCATCCAATGACACAAATGAACTATTGGATCACAAGATTGGTTAAAAAACCTAATTGGACAAGAATAAGCCTAGGGAGGACGAAAATGACCTAAATGTTCATCCAATGACACAAACACACTTATTGGATGCACAAGATTGGTTAAAAACCCTAATTGGACAAGAAATAAGCCTAGGGAGGACGAAAATGACCTAAATGTTAATCCAATGACACAAATGAACTTATTGGATGCACAAGATTGGTTAAAAACCTAATTGGACAAGAATAAGGCTAGGGAGGACGAAAATGACCTAAATGTTCATCCAATGACAAATGAACTTATTGGATGCACAAGATTGGTTAAAAACCCTAATTGGACAAGAATAAGCCTAGGGAGGACGAAAATGACCTAAATGTTCATCCAATGACACAAACACACCTATTGGATGCACAAGATTGGTTAAAAACCCCTAATTGGACAAGAATAAGCCTTGGACAAGAAGGGAGACGAAAATGACCTAAATGTTCATCCAATGACACAAATGAACTTATTGGATGCACAAGATTGGTTAAAAACCCTAATTGGACAAGAATAAGCCTAGGGAGGACGAAAATGACCTAAATGTTCATCCAATGACACAAATGAACTTATTGGATGCACAAGATTGGTTAAAAACCCTAATTGGACAAGAATAAGCCTAGGGAGGACGAAAATGACCTAAATGTTAATCCAATGACACAAATGACACCTATTGGATGCACAAGATTGGTTAAAAACCCTAATTGGACTAGAATAAGCCTAGGGAGGACGAAAATGACTTAAATGTTCATCCAATGACACAAATGAACTTATTGGATGCACAAGATTGGTTAAAAACCCTAATTGGACAAGAATAAGCCTAGGGAGGACGAAAATGACCTAAAACTAAATGTTCAATCCAATGACACAAATGAACTTATTGGATGCACAAGATTGGTTAAAAACCCTAATTGGACAAGAATAAGCCTAGGGAGGACGAAAATGACTAAATGTTCAATCCAATGACACAAATGAACTTATTGGATGCACAAGATTGGTTAAAAAACCTAATGGACAAGAATAAGCCTAGGGAGGACGAAAATGACCTAAATGTTCATCCAATGACACAAATGGAACTTATTGGATGCACAAGATTGGTTAAAAACCCTAATTGGACTAGAATAAGCCTAGGGAGGGACGAAAATGACCTAAATGTTCATCCAATGACACAAATGAACTATTGGATGCACAAGATTGGTTAAAAACCTAATTGGACAAGAATAAGCCTAGGGAGGACGAAAATGACCTAAATGTTCATCCAATGACACAAATGAACTTATTGGATGCACAAGATTGGTTAAAAAAACCCTAATTGGACAAGAATAAGCCTAGGGAGGACGAAAATGACCTAAATGTTCATCCAATGACACAAATGAACTTATTGGATGCACAAGATTGGTTAAAAACCCTAATTGGACTAGAATAAGCCTAGGGAGGACGAAAATGACCTAAATGTTCATCCAATGACACAAATACAACTATTGGATGCACAAGATTGGTTAAAAACCCTAATTGGACAAGAATAAGCCTAGGGAGGACGAAAATGACCTAAATGTTCATCCAATGACACAAATGAACCTATTGGATGCACAAGATTGGTTAAAAACCCTAATTGGACAAGAATAAGCCTAGGGAGGACGAAAATGACCTAAATGTTCAATCCAATGACACAAATGAACTTATTGGATGCACAAGATTGGTTAAAAACCCTAATTGGGACAAGAATAAGCCTAGGGATGACGAAAATGACCTAAATGTTCATCCAATGACACAAATGACACCTTATTGGATGCACAAGATTGGTTAAAAACCCTAATTGGACTAGAATAAGCCTAGGGAGACGAAAAATGACCTAAATGTTCATCCAATGACACAAATGAACTTATTGGATGCACAAGATTGGTTAAAAACCCTAATTGGACAAGAATAAGCCTAGGGAGGACGAAATGACCTAAATGTTCAATCCAATTACACAAATGAAAAACCCTATTAGATGGACAAGATTGTTTAAAACACCTAAACTTATTGGACAAGAATTGGTTAAAACCTTGGACAAGAATAAGCCTAGGGAGGACGAAAAATGACCTAAATGTTCATCCAATGACACAAACACACCTTATTGGATGCACAAGATTGGTTAAAAACCCTAATTGGACTAGAATAAGCCTAGGGAGGATGAAAATGACCTAAATGTTAATCCAATGACACAAATGAACTTATTGGATGCACAAGATTGGTTAAAAACCCTAATTGCACAAGAATAAGCCTAGGGAGGACGAAAATGACCTAAATGTTCATCCAATGACACAAATGAACTTATTGGATGCACAAGATTGATTAAAAACCCTAATTGGACTAAGAATAAGCTGGAGACGAAAATGACTAAATGTTAATCCAATGACACAAATGAACTTGTTGGATGCACAAGATTGGTTAAAAACCCTAATTGGACAAGAATAAGCCTAGGGAGGACGAAAATGACCTAAATGTTCATCCAATGACACAAATGAACTTATTGGATGCACAAGATTGGTTAAAAACCCTAATGGACTAGAATAAGCCTAGGGAGGACGAAAATGACCTAAATGTTCATCCAATGACACAAACACACTTATTGGATGCACAAGATTTTGGTTAAAAATGCTAATTGGACAAGAATAAGCTTAGGGAGGACGAAAATGACCTAAATGTTCATCCAATGACACAAATGAACTTATTGGATGCACAAGATTGGTTAAAAACCCTAATGACTAGAATAAGCCTAGGGAGGACGAAAATGACCTAAATGTTCATCCAATGACACAAACACACCTATTGAATGCACAAGATTGGTTAAAAACCCTAATTGGACAAGAATAAGCCTAGGGAGGACCGAAAATGACCTAAATGTTCATCCAATGACACAAATGAACTTATTGGATGCACAAGATTGGTTAAAAACCCTAATTGGACTGAAATAAGCCTAGGGAGGACGAAAATGACCTAAATGTTCATCCAATGACACAAATGAACTTATTGGATGCACAAGATTGGTTAAAAAACCTAAATGGACAAGAATAAGCCTAGGGAGGACGAAAATGACCTAAATGTTCATCCAATGACACAAATGACACCTATTGGATGCACAAGATTGGTTAAAAACCTAAATAGACAAGAATAAGGCTAGGGATGACGAAAATGACCTAAATGTTCATCCAATACACAAATGAACTTATTGGATGCACAAGATTGGTTAAAAACCCTAATTGCACAAGAATAAGCTTAGGGAGGACGAAAATGACCTAAATGTTCAATCCAATGACACAAATGAACTTATTGGATGCACAAGATTGGTTAAAAACCCTAATTGGACAAGAGAATAAGCCTAGGGAGGACGAAAATGACCTAAATGTTCATCCAATGACACAAACACACCTATTGGATGCACAAGATTGGTTAAAAATTCTAATTTGGACTAGAATAAGCCTAGGGAGGACGAAAATGACCTAAATGTTCAATCCAATGACACAAATGAACTTATTGATGCACAAGATTGGTTAAAAACCCTAAATGGACTAGAATAAGCCTAGGGAGGACGAAAATGACCTAAATGTTAATCCAATGACACAAAACACACCTATTGAATGCACAAGATTGTTAAAAACCATAATTGGACTAGAATAAGCCTAGGGAGGACGAAAAATGACCTAAATGTTAATCCAATTACACAAATGAACTTATTGGATGCACAAGATTGGTTAAAAACCCTAATTGCACTAGAATAAGCCTAGGGAGGACGAAAATGACCTAAATGTTCATCTAATTGACACAAATTAACTTATTGGATGCACAAGATTGGTTAAAAACCCTAATTGGACTAGAATAAGCCTAGGGAGGACGAAAATGACCTAAATGTTAATCCAATGACACAAACACACCTATTGGATGCACAAGATTGGTTGAAAACCTAAATGGACAAGAATAAGCCTAGGGAGGACGAAAATGACTAAATGTTATTACCATTACACAAATGAACTTATTGGATGCACAAGATTGGTTAAAAAACCCTAATTGCACAAGAATAAGCCTTTGGAGGACGAAAATGACCTAAATGTCAATCCAATGACACAAATGAACTTATTGGATGCACAAGATTGGTTAAAAACCCTAATTGGACTAGAATAAGCCTAAGGGAGATGACGAAAATGACCTAAATGTTATTCCAAAGACACAAATGAACACCAATTGGATGATAAAGATTGGTTAAAAATCCTAATTAGACTAGAATAAGCCTAGGGAGGACGAAAATGACCTAAATGTTATCCAATGACACAAATGAACTTATTGGATGCACAAGATTGGTTAAAAACCCTAAATGGGACTAGAATAAGCCCTGGGATGACGAAAATGACCTAAATGTTAATCCATGACACAAATGACACGTATTTGATGCACAAGATTGGCTTAAAAATCCAAATTGGGCTAAAATAAGCCTAGGGAGGAACAAAATGACCTAAATGTTAATCCAATTACACAAATGAACTTATTGGATGCACAAGATTGGTTAAAAAAACCTAATTGCACAAGAATAAGCCTATGGAGGATGAAAATGACCTAAATGTCAATCTAATGACACAAATGAACTTATTGGATGTACAAGATTGGTTAAAAACCCTAAATGGACTAGACTAAGCCTTGGGATGACGAAAATGACCTAAATGTTAATCCAATGACACAAACACACCATTTGGATGCACAAGATTGAATAAAAATCCTATTTAGACTACAATAAGCCTTGGGAGGACGAAAATAACCTAAATGTCAATCTAATGACACAAATGAACTTATTGGATGCACAAGATTGGTTAAAAACCCTTAATGGACTACAATAATACTTGGGATGACAAAAATGACCTAAATGTTAATCCAAAGACACAAACACACCTATTGGTTGCACAAGATTGGCTAAAAATCCTAATTGGATTAAAATAAGCCTTTGGAGGACCAAAATGATCTAAATGTTAATCCAATAACACAATTGAACTTATTGGATGCACAAGATTGGGTAAAACCCATAATTGGACAAGAATAAGCCTAAGGAGGACGAATATGACCTAAATGTGAATCTAATGATACAAATTAACTTATTAGATGCACAAGAATTGTTAAAACCACTAAATGGACTAGAATAAGCCTAACGATGACGAAAATGACCGAAATGTTAATCCAATGACACAAAACACACATATTGGATGCACAAGATTTGTTAAAAAACCCTAATTGGACAAGAATAAGCATTTGGAGGACGAAAATGATATTAATGTTCATGCTTAGTTTCAATCGATTACTCAATCGATTCTGATATATTCTTAGTTTCAGTTTCTGATTTATGTATTGAACGAATCGATTGGCAAATCGATTCATGCTTAAATTTTCAAGATTCAAGAAAAACAAGACTCGCGAAAATCGATTGGGCAATCTATTAAGCTAGTTTTAAACGTTTAGGCAATCGATTGAGCAATCGATTGTCCTGGTGTTTTTTTGAATATATATAAGCTGATTCAATCACTTTTTTAAATAACTTTTTGAATAACAATTGATACACTTTTATCATAAACAAAAAGACTGAAAAACACTTTGAGAGAAAAGTTGTTACAACACACAAATACTCATTGGCTAAATACTTTTGTGTGAGATCCTACATTGTGATTGAGTCAAAATTTCTTGATATTCTCTAATTCTTTGTGAAAGACAAATTTCTGTAATTGAAGTTTTAGAAATCCAGTAAGTACACTGGTGGTTATCTTTTGGGATGCTTGTGTTCATCTAAAAGAAGCCTCAGCTTGATCTTGCTAGAATTTGACGAGTAATTCTTAGGGATAGGTTGGTATTGCGATAGAAAGTGGTTGTGAGTTGGATGGATAGGTTGTGACGCTGGAAAGTCTTTTTAAAAATATTCCTCAAATCATTCTAGTGAAAGGCTGAAATCTGTGTTGGATTTCAGGACTGGATGTAGGCTACCAAAGTGATAGCCGAACCAGTATAAAAATCCCAGTGCACTATTTCTTATCTCTCTTTACTTTTCATATTAATCTTGCATGTGATTTTAAATTTTCGCTGTGAATAATCTGTATGAATCTTTTACTGTTAAAATAGGAATTAAAATTAAACATGTTATATTTGATTTTAATTCATCACTTAGGAAAGAATTAGATAATCTTGTTGATAATAATTCTCATATATTTTAACAAATAGAGGCCATAATTTTTCCTACAATTGGCATCAAGAGCCTGATCTTTTTTAGACTAACAATCATAAAAGAAAATGACCTCTATAGAATTTCTGGGAGAAGGTGCCTCCTTCGCAAGAGATGGAACTGCACAGACTGAGTGAAGCTGAACAGACTGACAGAAAAAGAAAAGGGTTGTCTCTTAAAGTCCAAGCACATCAAACAAAGTCTGAACAAGAGATCTGCACTGACGATTCAAATAGTGAGACCGATGAAGATTCAGAACTTGGATTACTTGTCAGAAAATTCAAAAAGTTTCTGAAAAAGAAGATAGCAAGTCAAGAAAACCCTCAAGTTCAAAGACACATGACAGCAAGATAACCTGCTTTGAGTGTGGGAAGACAAGACATATAAAATCTGAGTGTTTCCAATTGCAAAACATAAATAAGACTTCAAAGGCTAAAGGCAATCAACCACCTCTTAAGACCAGAAAAGCCTACATTGCCTGGAACGATAATGATGAAGAGTCATCTGCATCTTCAGAAGATGAAGAAGCTAATCTTTGCCTAATGGCCAACACAGATTCAGATTCTGATAGTGAGGTAAGTTCTAAATCCAATCCTTCTTATGATGAATTACATGACGCATTTAACGAACTACGTGATGAATATGTTAATGTATTCAAACAATTAATTAGTACTAAGAAACTGTTAGAAGAAAAGTGCATGATGTATGATGAGATTAATTTGAAACATGAGTCTGTTAAAGACACAAATGAAAATCTGAAAAAGGAAACTTATGCACTGAAATGTGATTTAGATAAGTTTAATAGTGGTAAAAACAATTTAGATATGCTTCTTGGAAACCAAAGAAATCTAAATGTTAAATCTGGACTTGGCTATAGACAAAACAGGAATGTTAAAAAGAATCAGAAGTTTGTTAGATCTAAGCATATGCATGATATCTTCACTAAACCAAATCAGAATTCATCCTCTGTTGTTTTATGTCACTTTTGTTGTAAAAAGGGTCATATGGTTTTTAATTGTAAACTGACAAAACTGGCTAACAGAGGATGGAAACAGATTTGGAAAGTAAAGACACTGGTATTTGAAACTAACCCTCTAGGACCCAATCTGAATTGGGTACCTAAATCAAAAATTTAAATTATTTTTTGCAGGTATGCTTGACATCCAGGACTCATTCCTGGTACCTAGACAGTGGATGTTCCAAGCATATGACTGGAGACAAGTCAAAGTTCTTGTCTCTGAACTTAAAAGATGGTGGATTTGTTAAATACGGTGACAATAACAAAGGTAAAATACTTGGTAGTGGAGATATAGGAAACGAATCAACTACAGTGATTAAAGATGTTCTGTATGTAAAGGATTTAAAGCACAACTTGATCAGCATAAGTCAACTCTGTGATAAGGGATTCCAAGTAAGTTTTACATCTCAGTCTTGTATAATTGAGCACAACGAGAATAAAGACATAAGGTTAGTAGGTAACAGAATCAATAACATTTACATGGTTGATTTTAATTCTTTGCCTGCTAGTTCTATTTGCTGCTTATTATCCAATGCTGATGAAAACTGGTTATGGCATAAGAGAGTGGGTCATATACATATGGACCACCTGAACAAACTAGTTAGTAAACAGTTAGTTCTAGGACTCCCAAATAGAAACTTCTCTAAGGATAGGTTGTGTGACTCCTGTGAGAAGAGTAAGCTAGTTAAGTCATCTTTTCCCCCAATAGACTTAGTTCAAACCAATAGGGCTTTACAGTTGATACATATGGACCTGTTTGGTCCGTCTCAAGTTAGAAGTTTTGGAGGAAACTTGTATGGTTATGTGTTAGTAGATGATTACTCTAGGTATACTTTGACATTTTTTCTGACTCACAAGAGTGAGGCCTTCTCTATTTTCAAAAGATTTGCAAATTTAGATCAAAATGAGAAGAACCAGAAAATAATCTCCATCAAGAGTGATCATGGTGGAGAATTCCAGAATGATTCCTTCAATACTTACTGTGAACAAAATGGAATTCACCATATATACTCAGCCCCTAGAACTCCACAGCAAAATAGAGTAGTAGAAAGGAAGAATAGGTCTTTAGAGGAACTAGCTAGAACTATGACTAAAGACTCAAATCTTCCTAAGTATTTCTGGGCTGATGCTATTAACACTGCCACACATGTAGTAAAATAGAGTTCTTATAAGGCCAATACTTAGAAAAACTCCCTATGAGTTATACAAGGGTAGAAAACCAAACATCTCTTACTTTAGGGTCTTTGGATGTAAGTGCTTTGTATTAAACAATGGCAAAGAACATCTAGGTAAGTTTGATCCTAAGGCAGATGAGGGTATTTTTCTAGGTTATTCCCAGTCTGGTAAGGCCTATAGAATCTACAATAAGAGAACCAAAACTATAGAGGAATCTGTTCATGTAAAGTTTGCTGAAAACTTGAACAACACTCCTCCTATAGTTGGTGATTCTTTGGATGATATTGCAGAATCTGAACCAATAGAACCTAATGAACTTGTACCTCCAAACAACCTTGATTGTGTAGAACCTATTAGGGAAGATGATTTACCTAAGGAATGGAAGTTTAACACAAACCATCCCATTGACAACATCATAGGAGAGATATCTAAAGGAGATACAACTAGAAAAACCCTTAGACACTTTTGCAACTTCACAGCCTTTGTATCTCAAGTAGAACCCAAAAACATAAAGGAAGCTCTTATGGACCATGACTGGATAGTTGCCATGCAAGAAGAGCTCAATCAGTTTGAGAGAAACAAAGTGTGGATTCTAGTTCCTAAACCAAAAGATAAACATGTTATAGGAACTAGGTGGGTGTTTAGAAACAAAATGGATGAGAATGGGGTAATTACTAGCAATAAAGGTAGGCTAGTGGCCAAGGGTTACAACCAAGAGGAGGGCATTGACTATGATGAAACCTATGCCCCTGTAGCTAGACTACAAGCCATTAGAATCCTGCTTGCTTATGCATGTATAATGGACTTTAAACTATATCAAATGGATGTAAAAGTGCATTTTTAAATGGAGACATGCAAGAGGAAGTCTTTGTTAGTCAAACACCTGGTTTTGAAGATCCTATGTTCCCAAACCATGTGTTCAAACTAACAAAAGCCCTCTATGGCTTGAAACAAGCTCCAAGAGCTTGGTATGAAAAGCTAAGCAATTTCCTCATACAAGAAAACTTTTTAAGAGGAAATGTAGACAAGACACTTTTTATAAAAACAAAAGGAAAAGACATTCTATTGGTCCAAACTTATGTTGATGACATAATCTTTGGATCAACAAACAATAAGCTTTGCAAAGAATTTGAAAATACAATGAAAGGAAAATTTGAAATGTCCATGTTGGGAGAATTAACTTACTTCTTGGGATTTCAAATCAAGCAAAGCAAGAATGGCATTTTCCTAAGTCAAACCAAATATTGTAACGATCTTTTAAAGAAATTTGGTTTTGATAAGTTTAAATCCATTGATACACCCATGAGTCAAGCTTGTCATTTAGATAGAGATGAGAAGGGAAAATCTGTAGATGTGACACTGTTTAGAGGCATGATAGGATATTTACTATACCTTACAGCTAGTAGCTGATGACATAATCTTTCGACATAATCTTTGGATCAACAAACAATAAGCTTTGCAAAGAATTTGAAAATACAATGAAAGGAAAATTTGAAATGTCCATGTTGGGAGAATTAACTTACTTCTTGGGATTTCAAATCAAGCAAAGCAAGAATGGCATTTTCCTAAGTCAAACCAAATATTGTAACGATCTTTTAAAGAAATTTGGTTTTGATAAGTTTAAATCCATTGATACACCCATGAGTCAAGCTTGTCATTTAGATAGAGATGAGAAGGGAAAATCTGTAGATGTGACACTGTTTAGAGGCATGATAGGATATTTACTATACCTTACAGCTAGTAGACCAGACATTACGTTTAGTGTTTGCATGTGTGCTAGGTACCAAGCCAATCCAAAAGAATCCCATCTAAGTGCAGTCAAAAGGATTTTTAGATATCTTATAGGAACCAAAAATCTAGGTTTGTGGTATCCTAAGGGATCTACTTGCACTCTAGTTGGCTATTCTGATTCTGATTTTGCTGGCTGCAAATAAGAAAGAAAAAGTACATCTAGTACTTGCCAACTATTAGGGAACTCAATTGTATCTTGGCATAACAAGAAACAAAATAGTGTTGCACTTTCAACAGCTGAAGCCGAGTATGTAGCTGCTGGAAGCTGTTGTGCACAAATCTTATGGATGCAACAACACTTATCTAACTTTGTTGTTGATCTAGGTATTGTGCCTATCATGTGTGATAATACTAGTGCTATTAATATCACTAAGAACCCTGTCATGCATTCTAGAACCAAACATATAGAGATTAGGCATCGCTTCATTAGGGATCAATATCAACAGGGTAAGATCAAGCTTGAATATGTCAATACAGCTGATCAATTGGCTGATATTTTCACCAAAGCCTTACCCAAGGACAGTTTCTTCTTTTATAACAATGAAACTTGGTATTATAGATCTCAATGAAATCTGATCCTTGTGACATAATCGATTGGTACATCGATTTATAGTACATTATGTTTAATTTGTCTATGTCACAAACTCGAGAATCGATTTCATAATCGATTTAGCACATCTCAGAAGTCAAATTGATGGATTATTCATCTATACAATCGATTGAGAAATTGATGGAAGATTTGGAAAATCTTTTCAGTTTGTAGCATTCCGACTTTGTGTGACCAATCTTACCACATTCATAGCAAGTAACTGTCTTGATGTCACTAGTCTTAGAGCTGGATGGTTTTCTGAATTTGCTATCTTTCTTCTTCAGAAACTTCTTAAATTTCTTGACAAGTGATTCGATTTCAGTTCCTTCATTTTCACTGCTGGATCCATCTGAGTAGCTATCGGATTCAGGTTTAGATTGCCTTGCTTGAACCTTCAGAGACAAACCTTTCTTTTTCATGCTTTCCATTTCCGATTCGTCCAGCCGATGTAATTCCATTTCATGTTCCCTCAATTTACCAAATAAAATTGCTGTCGTCATCTTTGCTAGATCCTTAGACTCAGCTCAGCTATTGCGGTAATTCTGGGCTGCCATTCTCTGGTTAAGATCTCTAATCTTTCCAATCTGCTGTTCATTATCCACAATTTTCCTAGTGCATGCAGGTTGTTGACAATGTGTGTGAATCTTGTTTGCAAATCACTGATTGACTCTTCTTTCTTCATGCTAAATAATTCATATTCTGATGCGCTATTCACACGAGCTCTCTTAACATCAGTAGTACTTCATGCGCTTCTTGGAGGATGTCCCACATCTCTTTTGCTGATTTGCATTGGATACTCTAAAGAACTCTTCTGCACATAGGCTGAGTGATTAGTTCTTCCCTTCGCCATTGAAACCAACCTTCTTTTTGTCTTCATCGACCAGTCGCTCTAGCTTGATAATCATTGAGTCGTCAGTTCCTGCATCTTGGGGAATGTACGGACCTTTTCAACAGCATCAAGATATCTATGCACTTGCTTCCCAGAAATATGAGCATTCTTTGCTCCAGTACATGTAGCTGTACGTTGAAAGCTGGTGTCGTGCTAACGAAGCGCCTTCTCCCAGAACGTCGTTGAGGCCATCTTCTTATAAGTTTTACCTCTCAGAAGTTAGCTCTGTGATACCAATTTTGGTATCAATGACCTCGAAATAACAGAAAATATATCAGTTTAGGTTACAAATTAATCGCATCAAAGTGGCACAGCGGAATTTAAATTTGAGCATACAAATGTTAGCAATAAGAAAATTAAAGAGAGAGAGTTAGAGAATAAAACACAGAATTTATCCTGGTTCGGTTTTCCTCAACAACCTACGTCCAGTCCTATGAACCAATCGGATTTCAGATTTCTTCTCCTTCAATAGAAAGAATCAATTACAAGATTGTTCCAGTTTCCTCCCTGAAACCTTATCTATCTTTAATGATCTCTTCCCTATTGAATACCCTCTGATCCTTGTAGATACTCGTCAACCTATCACAGAATCACAGTGCGACTCTTTCTTGTTGAGCACCTCAACCAAGAAAGTAGCACCAGTTTCCGCTGGCTTTCTATCACCCCTTTGATCCTTGTAGACAATCGTCAGCCCACCTAACACAAAATCAAGTACGACTCTTTCTTGTTGAGAACCTCTCACCCAAGAAAGTAGCCCACCAGTTGTTCAGCTGGATTCAACGTTCGCTTTTGGTTCAAAGATTTATTACAGAATGAATTAAAAGATGTAAAACAAAAGGGTCTTCAATCTTTATGAATGTTGCTCCTCACAAATCTGATATTCATGGATGTCTTGAGCAACATGGATCATTTTCTCTTAGATTGTCAACAAACTGTATTGAGATCTGTAATCACAATTATGAAGTTTAGTTGTTGTTATGAACATTTGAGACGAGCATATAAAAAAATATGAAAGTTATAAATGTTATGTAAAAGTAATTAAAAAGATTGAAAACATCTTATATAGTTTTTTGAAAACAAAAAAACCAACTACCTAAATCGATTTCCTCAATCGTTATTTTAATTAAGTTTAAAAAGTGCCTAATCGATTTGCCAACGGATTATCGCTAGAGTCTTGGTTTTCTTTAATCTTGAAACTATACAAGCTAATCATTTACCAATCGATTTTTAAAACCACTTTTCAGTTTTTTTTAGAATAGTCCGAACTTGATTATAAATCGAATTTTCCTAATCGATTTCTGGGGAAACTCTTTTAATAAAATAACTTCAAATCGATTTACTCAATCGATTTGTCAATCTCGAGTTCACTGGTTTAAATCCCAAAAGTTTAATTCAATCATTGCATTCGATTATGTGTTCAAAAACAGACTTCACTTTATTTAGTCAATCGATTCGGTCAATCGCTTCGTCTTAGCCTTGGTTTTATAGCGCATGTTTCCTTTGAAAGGTTTACCTGTGGTTTAGTTCAAGATTCCAATCGATTTGCAACCAAACTTATCAAAATGAAAAAATAACAACCAATGATTCCAATCGAATTGTTTTTTTTTGTATTGGTCCACAGGCCGTGTGGTGTATGACTAACAAAGACTTCCCATGGCATGTCTCCGAATTAATTTTAAAATGTCCACTTACATCCATTTATTAATTAGCTTAAGAAATCCGATACCTATATTTGCATATACGGCATCAAGTCACGATTATTCCTCCCCAATGGCTCGTGGATCTTCCTTAACAGCTCAGCAACATGGGCAAGTAGAGTCGTTCATCATAGTCAAGCCCTCCCTAGTGCCATCGTGAATGCGACCTCATTCCCAATTCGATTTACCAACCCACTTCAGACCTAGTCGCGTGTTATCTTACCATGCCAAGGGTCAATTTACTTGTCGCACATTATCATCATTCTTCATTATGTCGTTACTTGACACCACCCAACCCTCTGAATTCACCTCTCCAAAATCAGAGGCTATAAACCTATGTGTATTACTTTTTGTGCAGTTTCTATTTTTAAATAGAGAAGCGCTTAGAATCCCAAACACATATTGTTTCTCTCTACAAGGCTGGAAATTATTCTCTTTCTTTGTTGCATTGGGCGAACTCCATCCCAGGCCTCAGAGCTCCTTTCAGTTTTTGGTCTCTTATCTTTAGAAAAATTCACGAAAGGGACTTTATTTTTTCAATTGCCCACACACATTTGTTAGCAAACTAACAGTGTAATATCTTGCTT
>PGTU02008920.1:0-17729 GCA_002896215.2 Cicer echinospermum
ATATGACGACCCAACAGTTGATCGGATTGGGTGTCTTGTAGATATTCGTTAAGATCATAAACAAAATATTAGTTAGAAACTATAGTTTATAATATAATGTACCACATTATATAAAATTGATGTTTAATTACTTACAGGTTTTTGCTCTAGACGTGCATATCCCATACGTGATTTTTTGTATGGGTGCGTCGAATTTTTTTCCCTCTCGCGATTTGCCTTACTTATATTCTATATAAAAAAAAATAACAATCGTGTAAAAATTTAAAATACACTATGAATATGAATAATAAAACACAAATGCTAATAAATTAATCACTTACCACAAACGCGGGGTTCGAACGTTTTGCTACAAATGCGCTCCATTCTTCATTTGATATATAATGTTTATATATTCTTGGAGCTTCAGCATTAATATTTCCTTCACGATATTTTAGATAGAAATTTGAGAGGTGAGATCTAAAACCCCGGTGTATTTTCCCGACAACTCTCAATACGTAATTCTTTCTCATCTCGTCAACAACAAAAGCAGTCTGCAAACGAAATAAAGATATAGTTTGAGTAAAGTATTTCAATGGAAAAAATTATAAATGACAAAAGAGTGGATCAAAAAAGTTACTTGTATATCATTCCACAGTATATCTTTCGCATCCTTCAACGCCTTATCTCTCCAATCGTCAATTGTAATGGGGATATTCTGACGAACAATAGCCCCAATGTAACTTACAAACATGGAGCTATTGGGGTCAATTGGCTGACCACTCTCATTCCATCCAACCTAATAAACTCATATAGTAAGTACATGCTTTCATAAAAAGATAAAAAAATAAACAGCAACAGAGTAAAGTAACCTCAAATTTTATGGCCACCTTCTTCCTGCTTTTATGAAATTTTGCATGAAAGTGATTGCACCACATTTGACTTCATTTTCGTAAGTCTTAGTATTGACAACCTCTCATTTTACGACTATCTAAATCCTGTTGGTATCAATTATCTACAAAAGTCACATGTAAGTTCAGTATAACTTCAACAAGTTAACCAATGGCATAGTCCTAAGTATGTATTCAGTATAAGTTCAACATGCATTTTAATGATACACAAAAATTAATAACATGAATACATGAAAGTGAGGAAGAAATACGTAGGGTTCAATAGAAAAAGGAACACGTAAGTGGCTTCGTAGGGATATAAATGGCGCAGAAATACGGTTCGCAGAAACTGAAGTATGGTTCGAAGAATACGTAATGAAGGTTACGTATTTCAATGAAACAATGGTTTTGTAATGGGAGAGGTGACCATGGATGGAAAATGGTTCGGCAATGAGAGAGATGATAGGGAAATATGGTTCGCAATGGGAGAGATGATAGGGTTCGCAATGAGAAGAACGATGAAGAGGAGATGATAGTGAAGTTTACGTAATGAAGAGGAACTGAAGCGGTTTACTGTTATATAAAAACGCTGATACATTGCTTTTTTAGAAGTCTTTTACAGCGCTTGTTGAAAAGTGCTCTAAAAAGACCTCCATATTTTCATTTTTTAAAGCCTTTTTACAGCGCTTGTGGGAAAAGCGTTGTAAAAGACCTCTTTGTTTTCTTATGATATATGACTGTTTTTTTAAAAAGCTTTTTACAGCGCTTGTTGGAAAAGCGCTCTAAAAGGCCTCCTTATTTTATTTTTAAAAGGCTTTTTTACAGCGCTTGTGGGAAAAGCGCTATAAAAGACCTCTTTGTTTCTTATGATATATGACTGTTTTTTTAAAAGCCTTTTACAGCGCTTTGTTGGAAAAGAGCTTTAAAGACCTCCTTATTTTATTTTTAAAAGGTCTTCTTTACAGTGCTTGTTGGATAAGCGCTGTAAAAGACCTCTTTGTGTTCTTATGTTATATGGTTGCTTTTTTAAAATCCTTTTACAGCGTATGTCAAAAAAGCGCTCTAAAAGACCTCCTTATTTTATTTTTAAAAGGCTTTTTTACAGCGCTTTTGGGATAAGCGCTGTAAAAGACCTCTTTGTTTTCTTATGTTATATGGCTGTTTTTTTTAAAAGCCTTTTACAGCGCTTGTCAAAAAAACGCTTCTGAAAGACCTCCTTATTTTATTTTTGAAAAGGCTTTTTTAACAGCGCTTTTGAGAAAAGCGCTGTAAAAGACCCTTTTAACTTGTTATAAAACAAAGCTTGTGACCTCCTTATTTATTTTAAAGGCTTTTATAGCGCTTATGGACAAAAGCGTTGTAAAATTACTAGTTTATATTCAATTCAGTTCAAGTAAAATACCTATATTTGGATTTTTTTCTTCCAAATAATTAGTTAAATATATATATATATATATATATATATATATATATTATATATATATATATATATATATATATATATCATGCTAAATTACATGGTCAGCTCATATTGGATGATCAGTTCAAGATGAATTTCCCAGTACTAAAATAAAGTTTTCAATTTCCATATAAGCAGAAAATCAGTTATGGCAGGTCAAACGTACATTAAAATTACATGAACTTAGTATAAAACACTAAGATCAAGCTAATATAAGCAGAAAATCAAATATCAGTTCCAAGCTAAATACTAAAAATGCTCAATTCTGGTAGATCAAACAATTAAATTTCATGAACTCAGTTCAGATTACATGGCTTATATAAAACAATTAAACATGTACATTAAGATGCCCTTCTTCTTTTTCTGGTGGGATTCACATTTGTTTGTCCATTACCGATACAGAACGATTGGATTAATCCAAATTCCCTCATCATGATCATCTCTAAGATATAAACCATCATCAGTTGAATCATTTCATGTGGTTGTGATGTAGCAAATAAAAAGATCATTTACCAACATCTTCATCATTATTGTTATCATCACTTTTTTATTGGTCGATAGGACAACAAACCATTTATCATTAGCAGGATCAGTGACATAAAACAACACTTGTTGAGCTTGCGACGCTAAAATAAAAGGTTCGTATTTGTATCCCACCCTATTAAAATCGACAAGCAAGAACCCTGACTCATCATCGGAACGCCATTATTATTATCGACCCACTTGCAACCAAATATGGGAACACGAAACATTGTGTATTCTAACTCCCATATGTGCTCGATCACACCCAAAATATGATAGATTGCATATATTGGGTTTTTTTTCTTTTGCACTTGAGACATGCATCGCTTCTGCTACGAGAGTGACTTTGCTATTTTGCATAGTGGTCTGATCATCTTGTTCTTTGGTAATAAAATGTGTAGCCATTAATTACATAACCAGTGGAAGAAAAGACATGTAAACTCGGACCATTTGCTAGCCACCCTCAATCTCTATGAAATTGATTTCGGGGTGTATATCAAACTTTGACTTTATGTGATTATTTAACCATGTTATAAAACTTCAATTGTTCTCTCGAGTTATCCAATTTTGATTCCTATCATGTTCAAATGAGATAACTGATCCATGTGTATTGTAACATACGATTGAACCTCATCATCATTGTGCAAAACATACAATTGTGCCTGCTCCCATTCTGTCCTTTGATATAGTCATTAGTCTCTTTCCAATTATCCATTCTCCTGATATTCTTCCTGAATGACGAGACATGGGAAGCCCTATGGATTCAACATTGGACAGATATTTAGTACAAAATTCACAGCTTCTTCGACCGTTCAGCAATACTTTGGTACGTACCCTTTTAATATTTTAATATTTTCATATATCGTTCTATCGGTTATATCCATCTCATATAAGCTGGCCCACAAAGTTGTGTCTCCTTAACAAGATGAACAGTAAGGTGAACCATTATATCAAAAAACGAGGGTGGGAAATACATTTCAAGCTCACACAAAGTAACAGCAATTTCCTTCTGTAATGTCGGTAATTTATGAGGATCGATCACTTTACTACAAATTTCCCTGATGAAGAAACATATCTAGTTATGAGTCATCGAACTTTTTCAGGTAAAATAGAACGTATACCTATTGGTAGCAAATGCTCCATTAGAATATGACAATCATGGGTCTTCAAACCTTTTAACTTGAGGTCTTTCATACAAACCAAATTTTTAATGTTTGAAGAGTATCCTTCTGGAACTTTAACTTCGTGTAGAGATTTACATAAAACAATTTTTTCCTTTCTAGATAAAGTATGAGCAGCTGGAGGTAGATATGTGCGATTTCCTTTCTTTACGGTACCCAATTCATTTCTTATTCCCATATCGACCAAGTCCAACCTTGCATTGATGCCATCTTTATACTTCCTGAAACATTGAGTAACGTACCAATAACACTACCAAATACATTTTTTCAATAAACATCACATTGAGGAAATGTCTTATATACAATGACTTCCAATATGGCAATTCAAAGAAAATTTGACTTTTTCTTCCACCCAGTTTTGACCAGCTTTCCGCAAAAGGTTTGCCATTTTTATTGGTCAAACCTTGTACTTTTTCAAGTATTTGATATTCAAGTCGGTGCAAAAGGAGCTTTACCTTCCTCTGATTTCCATTGAATGCATTCTCCACCCACGATACTGATGACTATAAGGTAAAAATCTACGATGTCCAAGAATACATTCTTCTTACAATGTTTCAACCGCATCCAATTTTGTACTCTCTTCACATATAGGACATGCACACTGACCTTTAATGCTATATCCTGATAAATTACCATATGCTGGAAATCATTAATTGTGCCGAACAACATAGCCCTCAAAATTGAAACATTCTTTCTTATACCCATCATAAACTTCCACACCTGTCTCCACATAATTTTTAAATCTTCAATTAAAGGAGTCAAGTAAACGTCGATATCATTCCCGGTTGTTTTGGGTCCAGAAATTAACAGAGACAACATCATAAACTTATGCTTCATACATAACCATGGAGGTAGGTTATAAATCAACAAAATCACAGGCCACGTGCTGTATGAGATGCTTTAAAGACCATGTGGATTCATTCTATCAGTAGAAAGTGCAAGTCGTAAATTTCTTGACTCTATCCTGAATTCAGGATACTCGTGATCAATTTTTACCCATTGTGGAGAATCTGCAGGGTGTCGAAACTTTTCATCTCTAATTCTTTCATCTGCACGCCATGTCAAGTGTTTTTGAATCTTTTTTCGCTGCGATACATGCGCCTAAATCTTGGTATTATAGGAAAATACGACACGACTTTTGCTGAAGTGGATTCTTTCTTCTATATCAAGAGACATTGCATTTCAGACACGCTTTTAGTAATTCATATTCATTTTGAAATAAAATGCAATCGTTATGACACGCATGAATCCTTTCGTAACTCATGCCAATAGAGCACAAAAATCCGTTTAGCCTCGTAGGTTCGACTGGAAGTTCATTATCATCTGGCAACTATATCTTTTAAAGTGTTAATAATTCTGTGAAGCTTTATCAGACCATCCATTACTCGCTTTTTAAGTTGTACAACTTAATATCGTCGACATTATTGTGAATTTAGTACAACCATTATATAATGGTTTCTCTGCATCACTCAACATACTCTCAAACATTTTAGGACAATCCTAAAGATCTTCTTCAACTGCTTTTTGCAATCTCCTCAACTCGGTCCGGCTCATATGTATCTGTGTCGAAATCAGTTGAAGCATATGTCGAACTATTCTCAAAATTAATGTTTCCTTTTTTTTCTCCCATGTCTTATCCAACATGTATAGATTTCATAAATTCATTCCATACTAATGTCCTTCCAATTATCTTCTTTAACGCGTTTTCCAAACAACATTTTTAAACAAGGATCAAACGACTTCTATTTGGATCTTTTGGATTCTTCACTGCAAACAACAAACTCCTTCACTCCATTTTCGTATCTTTTGACAATCGATTGACAGACACCATTCTGTCCATATTATATCACCTATAATAATGCTGTTACAAAAATATTAAGCTACTGATCAACATTATAACCAATATATAGTCACATAACTCTAATATTGGAAAATGGAACCAGATCCATTATTATGCTAACATTTCAAAACAGAAAGATCACAATTTCAAAAAGAAGATTTTTATATGATTTTATTAGTACAACAATATATTATGTTTCGTGACAACAACAAATTATAATATACATAACCTAAAGACAACGTATCCCAATTTTTTATAAAAGGAGAGCAGTAATGGCCGCACGTATATAGAGGAAGGAGGTCTCCCAAGTAGAGGAGATGAAGGGTTTGTAAAATTTGTTAAATTTCTTTTTATTTATTTAAGTAAATGATTTTTATTTAAAGTGAAAGATTTTACAGCGCTTGTGTAACAAGTGCTCTATAGGTCCTTTTAATTATGTGAAAGCGCAAGGCTTTTACAACGCTTGTAAAAAAAGAGCTCTAATAGGTCATTTTAAATTATTTGAAAGCGCAGTCTTTTACAACGCTTGTAAAAAAAGCGCTCTAATAGGTCATTTAATTTATTTTGAAAGCGCAAGTCTTTTACAGCGCTTGTCCAAAAGCGTGTAAAAGCTATGTAACACAGGTTGGAGCGCTATATTTTACAGCGCTTGTTTTTAAAGTGCTCCAAAAGCGCTGTAAAACATTATGTGAGGGCCCTTCATTTGACAGCATTGTAAAAGCCTTGTAAACATTATGTGCAAGTGCTATATGACCTACAACAACGCTTGTCAAAAAAGCGCTCTTATATCCACCGTTATTTTTTATAATATATTATGACAACGCTTGTATTTTATTAAGCGCTCGTGAACGGCGCACTATAAAATGTCATTTTTGGCGTAGGTGGATAAAGAAACATTGATATTGGAAAAAGAACAAAGACAAAGGAACAAGAAAATATTTTGTTTCAAAATTTCATTACAAAGATTCAATTTTAATATTGTTAAAAGCCAAAATTAGAATAGTTAAAAAAAAATATTACATGCGAAACTTTAAATGTACTCTAATGTTGTGAAGAAGGTTGAAGGAAGATGTTAGAGTTTCTTGCTCAATGGTTTTGATATCCGATATTGAAATAAGATAATACATGTAACAAAATTTATGTATTGTTGTTAATATCATTAAATTTTTACAATTGAAATAACTTCACACACGATCAGTGCACAAGTGGATTAAAATATACTTTGACAACCATTCATGTATAGTAAAACAATAATAAAGACAAAATGCAAAAGGAATACATGCAATCCTAACTTGAAACACACTTCGTAATTAACAAATTTGTCATATATCTTTCTAATAAGATGAAAGCACACAAGCTTCTAACATTTAGAGTCCTTACAAAAAGGTAAACTTTATGATTTATGTCTCACACATCACACAAAATACAAGCACACCATATATCACCAATCATATTTATTCCAACAAAAAGTGCAATCTTACAAAATTTTTAGACACAACAAATCGTAATTTGACAAAGAAAATAAAGAAGCCAACCTAAAAATATGGGTCGTGGCCGTCTTTGACATTATCGCATCAATTTTTCTTTTCTAAGTACTTATTTTGTAATTTTTGTGTGTAATCAATTATTTGTTAACCCCTTTTATTTTTGACTTTTGTTGATTTTGGTGAACAATATTTTAAGTTTAAAAAATAGTATTTTTAGTTCGATATTAGTTTAACATATTTTTTTTGTTGTAGTATATAATGCGGTATTCTTATGAATGAATGCTAATTTATAAGGAGGATATTGACTCTTCTCCTAATGAATAAAATGACTTTCTTCTACAAAAAGAGGAAAAGGAGATTAAATGAGAGTTAACTATTATGAAAAAAAAACTATTCGTGCAATAGATAAAAGAATACATTTTGAGGTAGTTTATATATTTTATTTAAAATTCGATTATGTTGTCTTTTTATACACACTTACTTATAAGATTATAATAAGGTGGCTTGGAATACACATGGTCAACTAATGATCCTAATTGTTCAATGCTAGTAAGCTACATTGGTACTGTGACTTGTCAATATTAGTCCGATTACTTGTGATGATTGGAAGAAAAGTATGAAGTCGCCAAAAAAATCTATTTGAAAAGATATACAAGTATTTTGTTTGTTGTAATTAATTATTGTTTTGTCGTTGACATTAAAATACATTTATTTAATCTTTTGTATTTGTTATTTTGTGTAGAGATCTTTCATAGATATATGTAAAAAAACATATACTTAGGGTTGCTGAAAAATTGCATAAGAGCTTTTCAAACTCTCTTAACAAAAATATCTTAAAGATGCGACAAAAATTTTATGGTTTTGTGAAGCTTTATGAAAACAAGATATCATTGAACGAATGGACCTTGTAGAAAAAAAAAAGAAAAAACGAAGCTTTTTCAAGTAAGATAATATTTACATAAGTGTCTTATTCATACTTATAGTTTAATATGACTGATTAATATATTTATACAGAAACATTGCAATACAATCGTGAGAGAGTGTCAAATCTCTTATTATACCATACAAACGTAACTATGAGATATATGCATGTTTGGAGCAAAACATAGTAACAATAGATCTAATTTTTACGATTATTTGGTTTAATTATTTAGATAAAAGAGACGGAATTTGACCAAACATCTATTGGTCCTCATATTTTGTGGAAAGTTGCATATGAAAATAAGTGAAATATGAATAACGAGTGTTCTGCAAGTATATGTTAACAAGTGCAAGTATATATATAACACTTAGCTATATTTGGTTAATGTGAAGTATTCATGATAAACTTATCTTTTCGTATTGAATTTATATAATTTTAGGAGATTTTTCTCAAAGAGAGATCAACACACCACCAGTTGAAGGAATATACTTAGTAAAATATTAAATGTTCCTGAGTATTTGGGTCATGTGAGGGTAAGGGTTTAAGTCAACCAAAAAGACTATTATCACAATCAGATAGACAAAAATCTAAGTAATGTGGAATTTATTTGTTATGATACAAAAGCTAACACAAAAACTTCGTTACTTGCGAAAGCAAAATAATGATAAATACACCTAGCAAAAAAATTATATCCAATCTTATTATTTCAAATAACATTTCAGGGGCAATTAATGAATGAATTAAAGTATTGGAAATCTTTTTAATTAATTGATGATCAAGCTAAACTAAAAGTTCACTATAGCTTTATATTGATTATTGATTTATGATATCTTGTGTTATGTACTCTATTTGTCATCTCCTACTTATCGCCAGGGTGGTAAAGGAAAAGTATACAACATTATGGATATATGCAAGATTTATGGGAAAGTCAATAGGATCAATGTGTGGCATGCGAATAAACCTCATTTCTCTATTTGTCATGAATATATATATTTCATACTTTAATTTACTATTTCGACCACTATTAATATATAGTGTTATATTGGTTTTTATTTTGTCTTTAAATTCTAATTTTTACACCATTTTTAGACTCTTGTAAAATCTAAAGTAAATGGCAAGGATGTTAAGGAGAACAAGTCAGCACATTAAAAAAACAGGTATATTGATATATTTGTAATGAGGATTGCTATGGACAACCACTTGTGTTTTACTATTTAAGCAGAATAATCATTAACTAACTTAATTTCACGATGTTTTTAAATTCAAAAAATAAAATTGCAACAATTTAAACGAATTGAGAAGGTTGGACCTGCAATAATACCGTTGCAACACCAAAGCATGTGACTCCCTAAACCCAAATGAAATAAAAGTAAATGCAATAGATTTTTAAAGAGATCGTAGCGGTTCCAAAATAGAGATATATATAATTTTTTTTTTTTTTTAAAAAACTTAAGATTCAGGACGTCCATTCACAGTTACACCAAAATGCTTGCATAAAATTTCAATAATAAAAAAAACCTTTAGTATCGAATATGTTGATGTTTTATTATAATTATTTTTGTATATATAGAGCAAGTCATCTAAACTAGAGACAATTTAATTTATACTACTTCTGAATAGTCGATAAAATATCATACAATTGATCAATCAATTGATCAAAAATCAATATATGTTTCACATCTCAACAAAATACTATAAATTGTATCACTCAGTATCATTATCAGAGCGTGGATTCCCATCGATACTGATAACTGCGCTTCGTTAGCTCGTTTTTGCTGGTGTGGAGCTTCGAAAGATGTAATAGATTATCTCAGAGCGTGGGATCCAATCGTAACATATCAAATCACAAACCAACTCGAAGCGCCAGGTAACCAGCTAGAGCCACAGTCTAGTCGATTGCGGGATGGAGCTTCCGAATCTAATTTGTAATAGTATACAATGTTCAATACATGGATGATAACGACTAACATTTTAACTGAGTAAGATTCAGGAACAACAACTCAACCTGCACTTGAGACAAGCTTGGAAAGAAATCAACAAAGTTGGAATTGATACTAAGCAAATCGATTAGGCAAATCGTTCTGTTAAAAGTTGTATGAAAAAGTATAGTCGTGATTACACTCGATTAGGCATCGACTGGCACATCAATGACATAATTGTGGGCAACAAGACAAGCCGTTAGCATGCTAATCGATTGGCACATCGATTGTGCAAATCACAAAGACTAAAAGTTGATTGAAACAAATCGATTGAGGAACGATTGGGCAAGTCACAGGGACAATCCATTTACTAGGCTAACATCGATGACAAATCAATTGCAATAATAAATATTTCAAAAGTAAATCATAACTCGTGCAAACACAATCGATTGGACATCCATTGTGAGAAATTCAATCATGACAAGTTGGTATCAATCGATTAGAAAATCGATTGAGCTAACCCACTGGTAAAGTCTTTTCAGAAACATACTACCAAATCGATTGGTACTCCGATTAAACTGGGACTAAGCAAGTTCCTGTTTTAAACACCATCCCCGAGTAAAGTCGATTGAACCAATAGGAAAGTTATCAGTATCAATAAATGGCCAAATCGATTATGTGTATTATTGATCGATTATGTGACTTAGTGAATCGACTAAGTAATCGATTGTTTTTGATTTCATTGTTGAAACAAAACACTGACATCGATTATGCAATCGATTCATATAAGTCACACATAATTTTATGAAAAGTGTATTAAAAGAATCGATTACGAAATCGATTAGTTTATATAGTTTCAAGATTCAAGAAAACAGACTTACGATAATCGATTGGCAATCGATTAAAGCCCGTTATCACATTAAGATCCGAGTGAGAAATAGATTTTATATGTATTTGTTCAGAAACTATATAAAGAGTTTTCAATCTTTTCTATCAGAACACTGAAGAAACTCTTAAGAACTTTTTGATAACATTCCTGATAATTGCTTTTTCAGATCAAGACCAAAAAGATTATTCAAATCAATAAGAGCGCTGAAAAAGAATTCTTGAGAGAAATAAGAGAATGATCTCACAAACCTCAAATGAACAACAGATTCTTGTGTGAGATACATGATAGAGATTGAAGACAAACTCTGTACTTCTTTTATATCTTTCTGCAAACAAAGTTTGTAAAGAAACAAACTGTGCAAAATCCAGTGGGAAAACTGGTAGTTTATCTTCTTTGGTGAGAGGCCTCATCAAGAAGAAACTGGGCTGTGATCTTGGAAAGTTGGAGATAAACTCTAGGATACAAGTGGCTGTGTAATAGAATAGAGAAGAGAGTTTAAGATTGATAGGCCGAGAGCGCTGGAACAGCTGTAAAACACACTAGAAGATTCTATTGAAATAAAGGCCGAAATCGTTTATATTTCGGGACTGGACGTAGGTCGTCTATTGACGACTGAACCAGTATAAATCGCGGTGCACTACTCTCTAACCCTTACTCTTTATTCCATCTTACATTGTATGATGTATGCTCGATCTTGATTGTATGCTAGACGTATTCTGTTTTCAATATTGTATTACATTTGTTAAAGACTGTCATATTCTGTAATAACGAGGTCATAATAATCAACAATTGGCATCAAGAGCCTGAATTTTTAGAGTAATACTCATAAAAGAACATGGCCTCAGTTGAATTTCTAGGAGAAGGTGCTTCACTTGGCAAGGCCCCTGCCTCAATGGAGCCGCATACATGTATTTCGGAACATAAGGATGTTAACATTTCTAGAAGCTAGTGATATTGATATTAGTGCTGTTTGAAAATGGGCCCACATACCTAAAATACCTGGAACTGATGATTACTTAATCCTAAACCCAGATCCGAATGGCTGAGGATGACAAAAAAGAAAGTAGGTTATACATGCATAAGCAAAGATATTATAAACATCTGCATTGTGTGCAGAAGAATTCTTCAGGGTTCAAACTGTAAATCAGCAAAGGAAATGTGGGACATTCTTCAGGAAACACATGAAGGCACCACAGACGTGAAAAGAGCTCGTGTAAATACACTCATGCATGAATACGAATTGTTTAGCATGAAGAAAGATGAATCAATCAGTGACCTGCATACTAGGTTTACACACATCATAAACAACCTTCATGCCCTGGGAAAACATGTAGAAAATGAACAGCAAATTGGAAAAATCATGAGGTGTTTAACAAGAGAATGGCAGCCCAAGATAACTGTTATTGTTGAATCAAAAGATCTGGCAAAAATGACCATTGCAACACTGTTTGGAAAGCTCAGGGAGCACGAGATGGAGTTGCATAGACTAGATAAGTCAGAACAAGATAGCAGGAAGAGGAAAGGATTGTCTTTGAAAGCCCAAATGCACCAATCAAAACCTAAACAAGACATTTGCTCAGATAAGTCAAGCAGTGAGACTGATGAAGAGCCTGAGATTGGTTTACTTGTCAAAAAGTTTAAAAATTTCTGAAAAAAGAAAGACAACAAATTCAGAAGCCATCCAGTTCTAAGGACTAGTGACAACAAGACAATCACCTGTTATGAGTGTGGTAAAACAGGCCATATAAAGTCAGAATGTTACAAGTTGCAAAACAAAAATAGAACTGCTAAAGACAAAGGCAAGGAACCACCACCAAACCAGAAAAGCATATGTTGCATGGAATGACAACGAGGATCCTCTGCCTCTTCAGTTGAAGAAGAAGAAAATCTATGCCTTATGGCAAACACAGACTCAGAATCAGAAAAGAGAGGTAAGTTCTCAATCTAACCTCCCTATGATGAACTGCATGAAGCATTCAATGAACTGCATGATGAGTATCTGAATTCTATTAAAACAGTTAATGAGTACAAGAGAAAATGCTTGAAAAACAATGTATGATTGTGAACAAATGAAAAATGATCATAAGGAAATTGAGAGCTTGTATGAACAACTGAAAAGGATTCACATGACAAACTGCAAGATGCATTTGAACTGAAAAACATGTTGCATCCTTAAAATCTGATTTATTGAAGTTTGCTAGTAGTAAAGATAAACTGAATGTTATACTTAGCAACCAGAGACATGTTAATGAAAAATCCGGTCTTGGATATAACCCAAATAAACATGTTAATAGAAATAACACTAGATGTGGTATTGGTTATATGCAAAACAGAAATGTCAAACATAGTCAGAAATCTGGTAGTTCAAGGAATATGTATGACATCTTTACTAAACCAAACAAACATTCATTCTTTGTTGGTTCATGTCACTTCTGTTGCAGAAAAGGACATTTTGTTTCAAATTGCAAACTTAAAAAGCTAGCCAACAGAGGATGGAAACAAGTTTGGATAGCAAAGAAACAAATTTTTGACACTAACCTTCCAGGACCCAATTTAAATTGGGGACCTAAAATCAAATTATGATTGTGTGTTACAGGTGTGCTTGACATCCACTAAGCATTCTTGGTATTTGGATAGCGGATGCTCAAAGCACATGACAGGAGACAAATACAAATTCATGTCCTTGACATTAAAGGAAAGAGGTTTTGTCAAATATGGTGACAACAATAGAGGAAAAATTATTAGAATTGGTGACATAGGCAATGAGTCAACTGCTGTAATAAAAAATGTCTTGTATGTAGAAGGGCTAAAACACAATCTGTTAAGTATAAGCCAACTTTGTGATAAAGGATTTCAGGTAAGTTTTTCATCACAATCTTGTATTATTGACCATAAAGATGACAAACACATAAAGTTAGTTGGTGATAGAATTAATAACATTTATATGTTAGATTTTAATTCTCTGCCAAGTACTATATGCTGTTTGTTATCTAATTCAGATGAGACTTGGTTATGGCATAAACGTATAGCGCATATTCATATAGATCATCTAAATAGACTGGTTAGCAAACAGCTAGTTATAGGACTCCCCAACAGGAAATTTACTAAGGAAACTTGTGATCCTGTGAAAGAGTAAGCTTATTAAAACTTCTTTTCCCTCTATAGATATGGTCAAAACCAATAGGGTTAGGGTTTGCAGTTAGTGCACATGGACCTTTTTGGTCCTGCTGCAAGTGAGAGCTTTGAGGTAACCTTTATGGATATGTGTGGTGATGACTATTTCAGGTTCACTTGGACATATTTTCTAGCTCCAAGAGTGTGGGGGCAGTCTCAACTTTTTAAGAAATTTGTCTACTTTTGGTTCAAAAATGAGAACTAACCAGAAAATTTATCATTAAAATGATCATGGGAGGTGAATTCCAAAAATGATTTCTTTTCAAAAACTTACTGTTGAAAAACAATGGAATAAACCACATATATTCAGCCCCTAGAAACCCACAGCAAAAATGGAGTTGTTGAGAGGAAAAATGGTCTTTAGAGAGTTAGCTAGGATATGCTTAAGGACTAACCTACCTAAGTAATTTTGGGCAGATGCAATTAGTAACAGCCACTCATGTTGTCAATAGAGTTCTCATTAGGCCCCCTGCTTAGAAAAACCCCCTATGAGCTGTACAAGGGTAGAAAACCAAACATTTCCTATTTTAGAGTTTTTGGTTGTAAGTGCTTTGTGTTGAACAATGGCAAAGAACACGTAGGAAAGTTTGACCCTAAGGCAGATGAAGGTATTTTTCTAGGATACTCTCAAACCAGTAAGGCCTATAGAGTCTACAACAAAAGAATAAAGACCATAGAAGAGTCAGTTCATGTAAAGTTTGATGAATTATTTGCAGAAAACTTGAACAAAACTCCTACTATGGTTGATGACTTTTTGGATGAAGTTGTAGAATCTGAACATTAGAACAAACTGTAGCTGTACCTCCAACTAGAACTGACTGTATAGAACCCATAAGGACTGGTGATTTACTTAGGGAATGGAAGTTCAACAGAAACCACCCCATAGATAACATTATAGGGGATATCTCTAAAGGAGTTGCAACTAGGAAGAACCTTAGACAGTTCTGAACTTTAATGCTTTTGTATCTCAGATTGAACCTAAGAACATTAAGGAAGCCCTATTAGAATAGTGAGTGGATACTTGCTATGCAAGTAGGAGTTAACCAGTTTTGAGAGAAACAGTGGTGGAGTCTAGTACCTAAACCAGAAGTAAGCCATCAATAGGACAAGATGGGTGTTCAGAAAACAAATAGATGAAATGGAGTTATAACCAGAAACAAAGCTAGGCTAGTAGCCAAGGTTTATAGCCAAGAGAAGGAATGATTTTGATGAAACCTATGCCCTGTAGCTAGGTTAGAAAGCCATTGAATTTTACTGGCTTATGCATGTATAATGGACTTTAACTTATCAAATGATGTGAAAAGCGCATTTCTCAATGGTGATCTCCAAGAGGAAGTGTTTGTTAGCCAAACACACCTGGTTTTGAAAATCCTGATTTTCCTAATCATGTGTACAAGCTATCAAAAAAGCCCTCTATGGGTTGAAACAAGCTCTCAAGAGCTTGGTATGAGAAGCTCAGCAATTTCCTCATTCAACAAGACTTTTTAAGAGGAAATGTTGACAAGACTCTTTTCACAAAGACAAGTTGGAAATGATTATCTTGCGGTCCAAGTGTATATGTTCACTACAAGAAGTTTTTTAAGTTTGCGACACTTTGCCTGCGACGATTCTGGCAATAACCGCCTCACCTTCACACTTGCGACGGTTTTGGAGGCGGTTTCTCAATACCGCCGCATCCAGTACCTACACCATATAAAGCACACGAGTTGCGTTTTATCAATCTGGCCGCCAGTTTGCGACAGTTCCTGGGGGCGGTTTTAATCAACCGCCGTAGGTCGTTTAGGGCATTAAACGTGTTTTAATTTTTCCGATTTTGTAAGTTCAATTCCTTACTCTCTCTTTCGTTTACTCCTTTGTGTATCCCTCGTACACATCCTTTCACGAACCGTAAATTTCTGATTGCCCCCAAATCTGTCAACCCTAAAACTTCTGAAGGAAACGAAAATCGAGAGAAGCGAAATGCGAAGAGAAAGCAAAATCTACTCTGGAAACAAAATCAACTCTTGCAAAGGTAATCATTTAGTTCCATTTAACAGTTTAGTTCCAATTTTTTTGTGCGGCAAGTGTTAAAAAAGCATCACAGATTGTTTTCTGTAAATTGGGGCACTGGTACAACACGATATATTGCATAATTTTATTAAATAAAAAAACTAAATGAATACTCTGTCCATAATGGTCTAACTTGAAGTTTTCAACAAAATTCAATGCTGTATATAAAGTAAAAATTTCTATAAAGGGGCACAAAGGGAAGAAATAGACATTGTTTCATTTAGAAGCAAAACAAACAACAGAGTAGCCAAACTTAGTGTCTTTATATGGATTGGTTTGTAGTTGAGTGATGTTGGCTTATTGTGATGCTTAACTCAAATGTGTTCAGACAACTGATAATATAATTTGAGGGGAAAAGAGAAAGTATATTGGGGTACAAACCCAGTGAGTTCTTGTACTAGCTAGTTACAGTAAGCATTAAGAGTATCCATTATCATTAGAGGATGAAAAGCTTGTTGTTGTTTTCCTTAAATCTTATGAGATAGGACACTGTTTAGGTTCATAACTCACAAGTGTAATTTATCCTGCTGAAGTGCTGACATAAAAGATTTAGATGGTGCACAAGGTCAGGGGAATGATTTTTTGAGCCTTGCTTGTTGTTATGCTTGCAACTTTCTTTTAATACTGAGGTGTTGAATAGACTTTTGGGCTTTCTTTTTAATTTTCAAATTATCATTCATATTTTGAAGAGAATCTTTGTTTATCTCAATAAACATAATGCAGCATTCTGGCAGCTTGACAGATTCTCGTAAAGTTGTGGTGCAACATTATGTGCTTTACAACCAAATAGAGGAGTAAAACAAGCTTGGCCAGGTATCGATGTTGTTTGATAATAACGTTCCTTGGTTTGAATTGTTTTGATATAGTTAATATTTGGTTGTTTGAGATTGTTTGTTTGCTTTTAAAAAATAATTCCAGATTGTTTGTTGCCCTTTGAAATTTAAGGCAACAATATGTGTTTTGAATGATGGTCTCCAGTAATGTAAAACTTGTAGTAGTGGCAATGTCAATGATGATTATGCTGGACCTGTGTCCGGAGATATATGGAGAAACTAGAAATGTGAATTAAAACTGGTTGTCCATACTATAAATTCAGCTCATCATCTTCTGATTCTCCAGTGCTTCTGTGGTGGGAGGGAAGGAGGCTTTAATATATATATCCTTAGCATAATATTGAATGAATTGTTTGGTCAGCATCGGCAGCTAGCTGTGAGGGATATCTTAGATTTCTTTGTCTAAGCTAGAACAAAATTTATGTGTTGTGGGATGACATTTTAAATCTATCTAATTAATAATATATATATATATAATAACCGGTAAATTACTTTTAATTTACAAGTGATAGTTTGATAGATTGAGAATAGTTTAAAGACTATTTATCAGTTTTGGAATAGTTTAAATGAGTTATCATTTTATAAAAA
>PGTU02008929.1:0-12917 GCA_002896215.2 Cicer echinospermum
ATTTTGAAAACACTAATACTTGTATTAAAAACGACTGATGTGAATGTGAAGAAACTACCAAATAAGAATGCTAGAACTCTGGGCCATATATAAGACCGTGTAATCTTTCTGCTCTTCCATATGAAAGGATGAAACGTCCACTGCAAAAGCACAGATCAAGAATATATTGTGCAACCTTAAAGAAGGAAAGAAATAATTGACATTTGGTTAAAAGAGAATGTCGCAAAAAATTAGCCATACTGGCCTAAAAGGAATTTAGAAAGTACGAAATATAAGCAATGAAATAAGGATGTTATACTGTATGAGCTTAATTCTGAATCTTGCAATAGCAGAGATACGAGCAAAGATTGAAGGATACAGGAAAAAGACGAGAGTCAAATAATTCATTCTCCAAAATTGGAATTTGACCTTAGAAAAGAACTTCATATTCAAATAAAATACAAATATATGCTTTATGTAATTTTCATTCTTTTTTTTTTTCTTTTGACAAGTCATCCTCAATGGTCAGTACAAACACTTAAAAATTTCGTATGTAACTTTCAAACCCGACAAAACTACAACACATGTATATATAGAAGGTTTAGCAGTTTAGAACTGACTTCAAGAAAACACCAGCTAGATAATGTTATTGATTGCAAATGGTTGTCCATGGCAGAAAGTAAAAAATTGCCTTTTTAGAACACCATGGTGTTACCATTCTTCACAAATTGGCGATGGTGGTTGTAGAACAACCTACCGAAATTTTACAACACTTAACAGAATACACAACAAAACATGCATGACCAAGCTACGAACAACAAAAAGTAAAATGGAACTTCATAGTACAATTCAGTCTTTATGAATTGTAATCCTATAGCTGGGCAGCATATAACCTATCACAATGAGCGTAGGTAGTTAAATGCTGACAGAATGCAGTCATACCGAGACAGAGAATTCTTACCAAGGCAAAGGATATAAAGATAGTCGTGAATAGTGTTTCACTGATGTAAGCTTTGTCTTGCCCGAGCTCCTGCAGAAGCGTCCGATTAGAAATTAAAAGGAATTTATATCCTATTTAAAGATTATTTAAAGAAGGGAATGACAATTACAAACCGGGAGAAGGAAAAATCCAACATCTTGCAGAACAGGGCCAGGCTTATGAAAATAATGAACTCCTCGGGCCGCCCACACCATGTATGTACTGCATAGCGGAAACAATGGATTTAGGTATCAGGTGTTAAAATAAGTAATTAAACTAATCGACTGCACGTTAAACTTTCTGCATAACAAAGACAAGGATAGAGAAAGCAAAAGATATACTTCACAAAAATTTGTCATTCTAACATCTTTCTGTTTCTCAATAAAACTTCATTCCTTTAATTTTCAATGTTGTAATCGCAGATCGCTGAAAATAGCGTTTGTTCAAATTCTACTACAAAGCAGTCCTATAGCACCATTATAGCCTCTATTTGGCAAGAATGGTTTGTTCAAATTCCCAACATAATAGCGGCTATTTAACAACATCGGTTAACGATTTCCTCAAAAACCAGCTGCATATTGTAAAAGCCATCTCAAAAAAGGAAATGAAACATTTGATCATCTTCAAATACCATGCATCATTCTAATGCAACTCATTATAGTTACAAACTTCCTTTAATTCTCTCAATAAAACAAAAACTCCAATCAATCAACCAACCGTGATACTTGACATAATCACTCACAAAATTAAGTTTAGTGATTAAATCAAGTAATAGTATCATGTATCCACCCCAACAACTCGAAGAAGACAATTTTAAATTTTTGTAGCATGTTAAGCGTCTGTTTGATTATTTATTTGGTCTGAACTCTCCAGTTTCGTGGGAAAGAGGTTTGGTAATCTGGAGTTCGGTCAGAAGGTAAGAAAATCTGACCAAAGATTATTTCAGTCAAGTTTGCGCTCAGTACTCCTGAATAATTAATCGTACTGAAAACCCATTAATCAAAAAACATTCTATGTTTTTATTTTTTGTATTCACTGTCAAATTCAAACTGTCCATGCTTTACTCTACAAGTAACAGAAAACATTTTCTCTAACCAACAGACCCTAAGTTCCAACAACCCCAAAATTCCTTTAAAGAAACATTAAACTCAACATCAAAAGAAAAACATAAAAGTGCCTTTTCATTGTTTACACAAAAGGGAACAAAACTTGAATAGTGAAACTCAAACCATCACCAAACATAGAGGAAAAAAAAACCTGACAAACAAGACCAGCTAAGAAGGTACTTCCAATTCAGCAAGAAGATTGATCTCAATAGTTGTCTCTGAACAAATTCTCTTCCATAGCTACACAAAAAAAATATTAAAACACAAAACATAAATTAAAACAAAGCAATAACAACAACAAAAAACTAGAAATTCCCAAATGAATAATAACCTATGAAGCACGACTGGGTCACTACTGACACAGAAACCAACACAACACTAACACATAAACACTGGATAATAATTTGAAAAATAAAATTAATATAATCAAGATATCAGTGTCTGTTCTATTATAGATAATAACTGAGACAAAAAAAACCTTGGAAGCCTCACGACGAATGTTAAAACGACATGTTTATTGTTCTTGCTGATGATGTCGTTGTCTATGTTGTTGTTGTTGTTGTGTTATGAACAGTTCCATATTAGTCATAAGTAACAAGAAGTGATGAATCAACATAATTGGGGCAAAATTGTAAGAGATAAGAGAAACTTTGTGAGAATAAAATGGACCAGAAAGAGAAAAACGCAATTGGGTATTCGAATCTGATCGAAAAATGAAAAAAGATCTGAGTTTTGATTACACAGAGAATCATCAGCTGAGTAAATGTGAAATAAGGGCTTAATAGTCAAAACTCAAAAGGGTTTTTCTCTCTCTATATAGTATCAATATTCAATTATTTTCTCTCTCTCTCTCTCTGTATATATACACGGTGTGTGTGATTGATTGTTGTTTTTTGTGATTGTGCTATGAATCGAGATGAACGCGGCGAGACAGTTGAGAAATGAGTATAGAATTATGAAGACCGAACGAAACTATTTCATCGTATTATTCTACTTTACATTATTATTTTATTATTATTATTGAATCTACTCTACATTATTTCATTTTGGGTTTTTTCTTTGGGAAAATTAAGTATAAATTGGAAGTAAATAATTTATTTAAAATAATACCAAAATAATTATTTCGGGTTAGTTGCACCCCTGTTTTTTCTTACAAAATAAAGTGTAATGCTGTTTTGTTTGAAGCATACACGAACATTTATGTTCATATTTGGTAGAAAAATTATAAAAAATGTTCTTAGGTAATATATTTATAGGAATAAAATTTAGGCATCATTTTTCAACTATATATTCTTAATAATCTTTACGAGTAAAACTTTTTAATCCCCTAGGAATAAAATACTACCAATATTGTGTAAAATTTTAATTATTTGATTGGTAATAAAACCTAAATGTTCGTTATGATAGTATGTTCTATTTTATAGTTTGGTTTATTTATTTTATAAAAAGTTGGTTTAGATTTTTTTTTTAAAGTCTATTAATTTAAATAAATTAGATTCAGATTATTAAAAATCTATTAAGATAGACCTCTCCTCTCTCTATTATATATATTATATATATATTATTAATATTTTTACTTTTTATTGTTATTTATTAATATAATTGTTTATACAAATCTATTATATATGATAGGTCGTCTAGATGATACAAGTCTTTTGTTTATTGTAATTTTATTTTATTGAAATTTTCGAAGCATTTTTGGATGTTTATTAATTATGAGTTTATTTTCTTTGTTTTTTTATAGTTGTTGTAGATTGTGAGTTATCAATTTTATTAGATTTGATTATATTTTATTAATTTTCTTATGTTTTTATTTTATTAATTTTCCTATATATAAATCCTAGTTTAGCTTATTTAAGAAAAAGTATAATTATATATTATTAATTTTAAATATGAATAAGCTTTTAATAAACTTTCAGTTTACGCAGACTTTTAAAAAATACCAAGTTAGGTCGGAAATAAAAGCTTATGATAGATCATAAGTCAGACGAAATCTAAAAAATTAATCGTAAGTCAGACTCAGACGTTTCAAATTTTCTCTGGTATGCCTATTTCACTCCTAACTACACGTCTCAATTTGAATTCAAAACTTTCACAGTTGTATACGAGTATTTTTAACTATCTCATCTTTAAAAAATAGTACATCTATCAATGTTGTTTTTCGTTCTAGCTCAATTGGCAAATGTTAATTTGTTAAGTGAACATTCATGTTAAATTCATAATATAAAAATCTCATAGTTTATAATATCAGATGATATTTATCATTCGCCTACAAATAAAAAAAATTAAATATACCATATTATAATTGAGTTGTTGTTGTAATGATTTGGTTTACAAGACTTGATTTGAACCTCGTACACTTTATTCTCTACAATTAAGCTATATAGTTTAACCACTAAGATTAACTACTATAACTATTCACTTGTCTATTTTTTTTTATTTAGAAGAGATGCTAAATTCATCATAATTAATTTACACAACTGCATATCTTATTGAACTTAGAACAATCATCCAATAAACAATATCGTTATTGTCAGTTGGCTATATGTAAAGATATTTTCATCTATTTATTCTATTTATAATTTTATATTTTTAAACTAATTTTTAAAAATATATATATCAAGGAATTTCAAAAAATATTTTATTCAAGAATATCAAGAACTTACCAAACACATTTTAGGAATGACATTATACACTTTGTTGATATCATGAAACACAGAATAAAAAAATGACGTAATAAATGTGATATATTGATGATGCGATAAAAAGAAAAAATATTAAATAAAAAAAACAATAAATGAGTGTAAAAAGATATATGTGTTTACATATCAATATAATATTCTATGTAAACTATCATAAAGTAATATGCTCAGAGGAACTTTTGTATTTGGGAAATGATTTTTAGGGTTAATGATATTTTATATTAGAAAATGACTTATGATGATTATAAGTAAGGAAAAAATAGGTCATGTCCATAGTAGGGTGATGATAATAATTTACTTAACATACTTTTTTATGAGTTACATAAATATTTTTTATAAGTTTATTTAGTTAAAAAATATCAAAATTATAAACCACTAAAACAAGCTGCTAGATCTAATCAGATCATTATTAATTAAATATTTATAAAAAAAACAACTATTACTATTATTATAATATTAAATTTTGTTCTTGTAATTGTCTGTAATTTAAATATATCGACATACATCAATATTGACATATTTGAAAATTTAAATATAAAATTATAATAAATAGATGTCATATAATTGTTTTACAAGACTGTCCCATAATGAATTTTCTTTAAAGGTCACCTTAGATATTCAAATAGAACTTATGATGACTGTTACTTTTTTGTCTATTTGCAAAAGTCTTTATGATGAGTGATGTGGATTTAGATCCTCAAATATGATTATACGTAATGCATCAAACAATATGCATTTTGCATAATAAACTCTTATTATTGATTATAATATACCTACAATATTAACTCGTAATTTGTTATTCAATGCGATATTGTAACTTGTTACTCTAAAGGAAATTATCACTTTAAAAGAAAGAAAATGTTATTAAACTTACCTAATATATAATAGTAATAACACGTAATTGTAAGTTGAATCAAATGCCTGACAATACCTCTTTTCACTGTTATGCCCGATAATTATTTTCAGCCAATAGTTCCAAACTAAATCAAGCTTAATTTGCTTACTTTTACTTGTGTAATTCTACTATTTATAATTGGTGTTGTCGTACGCATTACTTAAAAAGTCTATAAAGAATATTGAGATGAGAGTGATGCATGTTAAACGGGATGCGAATTAATTTTGTGACTCGGAGCACAATCTATCTAGATTGAAAAGGAGTGTGTAGTCATTGATTTATATGATCACAGTAAATAATCTAAAATTAGCCACAAATATTGTGATTCCAATTAAATAAGACATTTCTTAAAAAATGTCTAAATTTAAGATATAAAACATCCATAATATAGATTAGATGAACGCCACAAACATACACTCGAATTTGAGATTTTACGAATATATAATTAATTATATAGAAATGAGTATCTTCTTTCTAGATTTAATGCCTCTGATATCACATTCAAATAAGATGATACTAACTTGTACAAATATCGGCAAGATAATATATCTTAATTCATAGTTACAATCTATATGTATGGGAGATTGTGCGCTATTTGCTAATAGAAACAACATGAACCAAGTGTAGAGTTGATATATGAAGAAATCACATAATAGGATCACCAATGCACTCAATAAATATCATAATTTAATAAAATAGTATATTTTCTCTTGAGATATACATTTCTTCTTATTATGTATTCAAGCCAGACTTTCTCAAATATAAAATCGTATAGATTCTTAGTACTACCATAAATTCACCACTTATTGACTTCCATTAAATATTACGAATTCGAAAAAACAATATTTCTCATACCTAAAAGAATCTCCTCTTATGGTTATTTTGCATTACAATTTTTTTTTGAACAAGTTAAAATAAATATAATCAAGAAAAGTTTAAGCACACGAAGTGCTTAGAGCAGCAAAAGAATTTTGCATGTTTCTACTGTATGACCAAAACAAACTGAAATACAAACTAAATTTACAATTGATTTACAAAGACTTATGATACGTTGATTAAGAGTTTCATAATCAGACTTACAAGTAGGGGTAGGAATAGGTCAACCATATCAGACTTTGAAAGTTTTGAATCTGACCTACAATTAATTTTGTAGGTCTGAGTCTCGCTTATGACTTATCATAGGATTTTCGGTCTGACTGATTTTTTTTTAAAGTCTGTAATAGGAAAACTTATTTCACATTAATACATTTAAATAATATAATTTATATATTTTTTTAAATGATAATAAAATAATAAACATAAAGAAAACTATAAATTATACCAAATCCTAATAAATTATAACTAACAAGTATACAAATAACTTTAAAAAAATAAAGAAATAACAATAACTACATAATTAACAAATTTAAAATAATAAATATATAATTATTAAAAATAATAATAAAAAAAATTAACAATGTTAATATATATATATATATATATATATATATTATATATATATATATATATATGCTTTTAATAAGCCTGAATAATCATATGTTGACCAATTATATTAGAAGAATCAATATAAAATAGATTATATATAAAAATATTTTAATTAATTTTATATATAATTTTAATGTATTAAATGTACTATGTTAAATTTTCATTATATTAAACGCTCAACAATTAATATTATTAAAAAATCCTAATACTTTTATATGGAGATCTAACTTATTTCTACTCGATCAATGTTGTAAGGCATGCAATTAAAACAATGATGGTGTCATAGTCATTTTTGATCAATTTGACATGCTTACATTCAGGTTTTAGTTTGGGAGACAACTAGACATTATGGACGATTTGTCCAGGTGTGAATGGTGAAAAGGCGACACATAGTATCGATAATGACACATGTACTGTCCAAATCAACCTTCACTGTATATTGAAGGCTGTCTAGTATGCAAGGTGACACATGAGTTGCAATATCAGAAAAGCAGCACGTCAGACCGATTTATAAAATCATCCTGAGGACTGTGTCAAAAAGTGCATGCATTTACCTCTAGAATATATTAATATTGCCATGGTTATAAACAATCAAATTGGAGGCGAGTTCTTTTACGAGAAATTGTATTTATTCTCGATGAATATTTAACTACTTAAACTCAAGAATTTTCTGTACATTAGGATCCAACACACCATCAGTGGATCTTACCATCATTTTTGTTTTTATGTCGTCTTGGCATTATACTAGTGATGGTCTTTTAATATATTGTATTAACATATGTTCAATTTAAATCTTTACGCATTCTAACTAACTTGTGTATTGCACCAGTAGTTAACAGCCATATTTACAATTGTGTGAAACCTTTATTAGATTCGCTACATTAGAGCCCTACACAAAAGTTCATTATACTTTACTATAACAACTCTTTACATAATCATTTCCAAGTACATTTGATTCCAAACCATGTGATAAAAACAATTCAATCATAATCTAAACATGAATTATGCCCATGTATCAACTATTCTCATCTATTTTTTTATATGGATAAATTCTGATATTGTTCTCTAATTTACTATTCAAACAATAAGAATTATTCTAGCAATATATTACTCTAAGTAATGTATATTTATAAAGCATATCAATATTAAAGTACTACGATATTGGTTTCTCATCCCACTGAATATCACAGACACTCAAGAAACAAGTACCGACTATTCTACGTTAAAAATATAGCTTTTCACCACACATTGCAATGGTTCAGGCATAACCGTCGCCACCATACCACATATACCTAGCAATACATTTGAGCATTATCGAACTATGCCCTGATGATGAGGTGTTTATGTTTTGTCCTACATGTGAGCGAATCTATTCTGTTTTAAGAATCTGGTTTTTTTCTAAGTTGAATTATTTACTTCTGTGTCACTAACATATGTTAATCGGTTACATGAAATGCTTACTCATCGATTCTTACTCAAAGCACACATCAATGCAATGCATGGGAGTCTCAATTAATAAAGATCGTATTTTCCTTTCGGATGCTAGATTAGAAAATGGCCATGCTTAGATTGAAGCACACGTTGCTGTGCATGGGTCAATCGCAGAGTAGAAGTGTGATGTATGAATCACTAAAGTGCAAACTGTTAATCTAATGATTACACCCTCTGTACATCACGTTGGTTCATAGATAACAGGCGATTACACCTAATATTCTTACGTTTCTACACAATTGGTAGAATGACATTGCAGATACCAGAGAACATGTGTTTGAGTCAAGATCATGCAAACGAATACCATTGAATCCAAATGTAGAGAAGAGAAAAATGCAAGTCAATAAAGTATGAAGAGACAAAAGAGTACTATAATGAAGTAAGAAGGAGAAAAAACTTTGTATGAAGGGTGTGTTAAAATATTCAAGACTATCTTTTTGCTAAATTGTATCACATCAAAATGTTTATGTGATGACTAATAAGCATGACAATGGTGTTAGAGTATTAAAAATGCATTTGAATTTGCAAATATACCAAATTCATTATGAACCAAGAAAATCACCAAGCTTGATTTAAATTATGAAAAATCCCTGTTTGTTCGAATAGATGTAATGCTGTTATGGGGTATAAGGAAGATGAATAAGGGAGACTTGCAAAATTTGTAACACTTCGAATGAAATCAAAAGCAAAAGTTGGTGTAGTTTGGAGTGTCTGGTGATGCAATAATCGAAGGAAAGTTCCTGCAAAAGTTCTTCGTTATTTTCCATTCAAAACCACAGTTACAAGATTTATTTTTTTGTTCAAGTCGGCCGAATAGAGATGCATGGCAAATGGCTAGAAGAATGTGGAATTTAGCATCTAGAGATTTGAAGCAGGAAACATTTTGCTTGACACACACTTGGTTTGCATCAGACCCGCGAATGTGCTCTTGCATAGCATGATGTTTTAACCTTTGTATATGATACAAAATTATATATTTGCCAGTTATTCTCATTCCCATACAACACTCCTCCATGGGTCATAACATACATCTTATAATGTCCAATATAATTCCCTGTAAAAAATGTCAGGAAATGATATTTGATGTCTATTATAACCTCTAGAAAGAATTAAGAGTTATGACACAGGTGTCGATACATACGATTTCTTTTTAAAAGAGAGATGTTTTCCACAATTACATGCAACTTTATGTGTACATTAGTGATTTCCGAGGCTTAGGTACACTTTCTGGGTTGGAACACTTACACTGACCTTGCTTGTGCATCGTGTAACATTGACCTCTACTCCCTCGTCGTCTTCCCTCCATAGAAAAACATGGTGTTTTTGGGTCTCGTCGTTTTCTGATCAGAGACAAGATTTAGATTGACAAGGTTTGGCTTTGATGGTCAACACAGATATGCGTGGTCCACCTAAATGGTTATCTGGGCTTCAAATCTTGAACAGGTTCAAACAATATTGAGTCACATTGGTAGAAAAGTCAGATAAAGAAAGAGGATAAAAAGAATACGTGGTGGACGACCCTACAACAAGGTGTCAATCAAACAATGGAAAAAGAAAAGCTATTCTTTAACTTCCATATTAGAAGGATAATCTCTGCGCCAACAGATCTTGACATCATGCATATTGAAGAAAATGTCCGATAATATCATATTTACTTTGGCTAACATTGAAATAGCACAAAAAGTAAAATCATCCTTAATGCAAGAAAATTATTAAGCTATGGGCATAAGACCTGACCTTTGCCCCCTTTAAAATGGAAGAATTTCTCCAGCCGTCTGTTACCTGACTACTAAAGGTAAGAAGAGATTTTTTAACAACTTTAAAGAATATTCACTGGTGCCTGAGGTTATTTCAAGCCAACATTTTCTAGATGCATTGACAGGAAAATCTTAGTTGAATGAAAGTTGAAGAGTCATGATTGTCACATATTGATGGAACATAACTTCTAACCGTCAGCCATTCGAGCAACATACCTGATGAATGTTTCAGCTATAATGATTGAGTTTTGCCTCACTCTTTAGACAATTATGCAGTAAAGTATTGAATGTGATGATTGGAAAAATTGCAAGAATCAGGTTTGTCTCACTATTATGCCACATTGGAATGATATTCCTCCCTCATTCTTCACTGTTATGTTCACTTGCCTTTACCTTGTGAAGAAGTTAAACTTGGAGGTTCATGTTCATATATCGATGGATATATCTTGTTGAAAAGTAAAATATCTGTTCTTTTCCTTCAATAATTAAGTTGACCAATTTTGTTCTAACTAATATTATGTGTTAATATAGGTACTTAGGAATACTAAATCGTATGTACGCAATAAAGCACGACCAGAAGGTCATTGCAGAAGATACCTTGTACAAGAGATTTCTTACATTTGTTCAAGGTATATAAACATTGAGACTAATGGAATCAACTTGGTCGTTAGATGATGAGCCTATTAATGAGATGACAAACTGACTCACGTGTAGCTGAATTATTTTCTAGAGTTGGAAAATCAGTTGGTGGTTTTTCATACTACACCCTTACCACCAATGAAAATTATAGGCTTATAGACACGTTTAACAAACTGCATATAGTTTGACTGACTATCTAAGGTAAAAGTAATTTTATTATATTTGTATTATTTACCCACTAAAGTTTTTTCTATAATCTAATTGAAATAACCAAATGATCCAATTAAGAATATTATTCAAAGCCAAATGAGGATTGGTGCAAGGAGTACTTCTGAGGTAGACAAAAAGGTTCATAGAGAGTTTCCTCATTCGTTCCGCAATCGTGTTAGTGTTCATGACAAAATTGGTGATTGGGTTGCTTTGATTTTTAATAAGAATGTGACTAATTGTATATTTTATGGTGTTCAGATTTGCAACAATCTCGACAACATTAGTGGATCAGATAAAAATGTTCTCGTTAGTCTTGCTCAAGGTCCTTCTGATAAAGTTAGAAGGTTCACTGCATTTAATGTCAATGGATTCAAATTTCGAACATTGGCACGAGACAATTTATTAAAAACTCAAAATAGTGGAGTTTTTGGCATGTTCAGAACACAAAGTTACTCAAGCAATAGTAATGTCCAAATGAGATTTGGAGGAGTGCCTTACTATGGAAGATTGATAGATATCATTGAGCTTTCCTATGATGGCTTCCAAGTGCCCATGTTTAAATGCAAATGGGCGAATACCACAAATCCAAGAGGCATTAAGACAGATAAGTTGGGTTTTACCTCTATAAATTTTGCAAGACTAATACATACTGGGGAGCATGAAGATGATGAGCCATACATTAAAGCGTCAGAAGCTCAAATGGTTTATTATGTGGATGATGAAAAGGAACAAGGATGGAGCATACCTATTCATTTAAAGCCACGAGACTTGTATGACATGGGTGGAGATGATGAAATTATGGCACCCATTGAACCATACCCATCTCAAAATTTGGAACACATTTTTTCTAATGAAACCACACATATACAATTGGCAAGAATGACTACAGATGATGATCCTGAAACTTCAACTTTTAATGATGATTTTGATGACAACAATCATGATATGAATTTATGATTGTTAATAATTCTTGTTTGTTGTTTATGACATGGTACTCTTCAATCTATATTATTTTTTTACTACTTTGTTTTACTGTTGCGTTGTGTTTGATGTGCTCATTTTTGTTATTGTGTTTAGCTATTTGAAAATCCTATTTGTTTGACATATTTGAAAATCCTATTTGTTTAGCTATTTGCATTAGTCTAACTTGGTTGTCATCAATGTTTGCAGTGTAAGTATGTTTGAAGTCTCAATCTTGTGAACAAAATGGAATCATCATATGAGGATATTCGACGCAAAACAATGGAAGAGAATAAAAAAAGGATGGAGGCTCTCAATCTAACTCATCTCTCTCAATCCCTTCACAAATCTTCTTCCACCATTTAAAAAACCTCACCGGTTAGTAATAACTAAAAATACTAAAATTACAAAATGTTTCTTATTCGTATTATATGTTGATTTTTATTTATTTACATTAATAATAAATGATTGTAGCGTTTCACGAAGGGTCGGCCGAGGCTTATACTACCAGGAGATCTTGAAGTAACCAAAATGAAGCACTTGCAAAGACATGGTTTACAACCAACGTTCCAAACGATAGAACCACTACCATCTCCGATAACAACACCACCAACTGTAGTGCAACCGACAAATCCACCACCTTCTCAAGCACCACCTTCTCAAGCACCACATTCTCAAGCGACAACATCGCTAGCTGTGCAAACGATAGAACCA
>PGTU02008938.1:0-20084 GCA_002896215.2 Cicer echinospermum
CCCTTAATTGGACAAGAATAAGCCCTAGGGAGGACGAAAATGACCTAAATGTTCATCCAATGACACAAATGAACTTATTGGATGCACAAGATTGGTTAAAAACCCTAATTGGACAAGAATAAGCCTAGGGAGGACGAAAATGACCTAATGTTCATCCAATGACACAAACACACCTATTGGATGCACAAGATTGGTTAAAAACCCTAATTGGACAAGAATAAGCCATGTAAGGACGAAAATGACCTAAATGTTCATCCAATGACACAAACACACCTATTGGATGCACAAGATTTGGTTAAAAACCTAATTGGACAAGAATAAGCCTAGGGAGGACGAAAATGACCCTAAATGTTCATCCAATGACACAAATGAACTTATTGGATGCACAAGATTGGTTAAAACCCTAATTGGACAAAGAATAAGCCTAGGGAGGACGAAAATGACCTAAATGTTCATCCAATGACACAAACACACTTATTGGATGCACAAGATTGGTTAAAAACCCTAATTGGACAAGAATAAGCCTAGGGAGGACGAAAATGACCTAAATGTTCATCCAATGACACCAACTTATTGGATGCACAAGATTGGTTAAAAACCCTAATGAACTAGGGAGGACGAAAATGATAAATGTTCATCCAATGACACAAAGACTTATTGGATGCACAAGATTGGTTTAAAAACCCTAATTGGACAAGAATAAGCCTAGGGAGGACGAAAATGACCTAAATGTTCATCCAATGACACAAATGAACCTATTGGATGCACAAGATTGGTTAAAAACCCTAATTGGACAAGAATAAGCCTAGGGAGGACGAAAATGACCTAAATGTTCATCCAATGACACAATGAACTTATTGGATGCACAAGATTGGTTTAAAACCAATAACTAGGGAGGACGAAAAATGTTTATCCAATGACACAAATGAACTATTGGATGCACAAGATTGGTTAAAAAACAATGGACCTAATTGGACAAGAATAAGCCAAGGAGGACGAAAATGACCTAAATGTTCATCCAATGACACAAAATGAACCTATTGGATGCACAAGATTGGTTAAAAACCCTAATTGGACAAGAATAAGCCTAGGGAGGACGAAAATGACCTAAATGTTCATCCAATGACACAAAATGAACTTATTGGGATGCACAAGATTGGTTAAAAACCCTAATTGGACAAGAATAAGCCTAGGGAGGACGAAAATGACCTAAATGTTCATCCAATGACACAAAACACACCTATTGGATGCACAAGATTGGGTTAAAAACCCTAATTGGACAAGAATAAGCCTAAGGGAGGACGAAAATGACCTAAATGTTCATCCAATGACACAAACACACCTATTGGATGCACAAGATTTGTTAAAAACCCTAATTGGACAAGAATAAGCCTAAGGAGGACGAAAATGACCTAAATGTTCATCCAATGACACAAATGAACTTATTGGATGCACAAGATCAAAAACCCTAATTGGACAAGAATAAGCAAGAGAAAGGACGAAAATGACCTAAAATGTTCAGTCCAATGACACAAAATTAACCTATTGGGCATGCAAGATTAGTTAAAAAACCCTAATTGGACTGAGAATAGAGAAGAAGGACGAAGATGGACCTAAATGTTCATCCATGACACAAATGAACCTATTGGATGCAAATCCAGAATTGGTTTCAAACCCTAATTGGACTAGAAAATAGCCTAGAAGGATAAATGACCTAACATGTTCATCCAATGACACAAATCAACTTATTATGCACTTTCCTATTGGTTAAACCCCTAATTGGACAAGAATCAAGCCTATCAAAGACAAAAGTATGACTTAAATGTTGACACGTCTCAATGACACAGTACCACCTCAATTGGATGCACAAGATGGATAACAAAACCCTAATTACAGAAAGATAAAGAAAACGAAAACGAAAGGGTCTTGAATCCTTCATCCAAATGACACAAACACAAATCTGGATGCACAAGATTTGTTAAAAACCCTAAATTGGACTTAGATGTATAAAACTGTATGGAGGACGAAAATGACCTAAATTGTTCATCCAATGACACAAACTGACACGTTATTGGATGCACAAGATAGGTTAAAACCCTAATTGGTGAGAAGTAAACCTATGGAGGACGAAAATGACCTAAATGGATCCAAGACACAACATATAGTTTGGATGCACAAGATTGGTTAAAAACCCTAATTGGACAAGAATAGGTGCTACAAGGACGCCAAAATGAACCTAAATGTTTTTCATCCAATGACACAACTTATACAAGCTATTGGATGCACAAGATTCTTTAAAACCCTAATTGGACAAGAATAGCCTAGGATTGACGAAATGACCTAAAATGTTCATCCAATGTTTTAAACTGAACTTATTGGAATCGCACAAGATTGGTTTGCCAAATCTCCTAATGGACAAGAATGAACATCAGAGGACGAAAATGACCTAAGATGTTCACTGTATTGACACAACACACCTTTTGGGATGCACAAGATTTGTTTAAAAAACCCTAATGGCTCAAGAATAAACCCTAGGGAGGACGTAAATCGATGTGACTTACAATGTTCATCCAATAACACCAACACAACCGATTTAAATGCACAAGATTGGTTAAAAACCCTAATTTGACAATCAATCGCCTAGGGAGGACGAAAATGACCTTAAATGTTCAATGAAAACACAAAACCTGGTATTGGATGCACAAGTTTGTTAAAAACCCGAATCGGACCAGAATTAACCTAGGGAGGAACGAAAATGACCTAAATGTTCATCCAATGACACAAATGTGGTTATTGGGATGCACAAGATTGGTTAACAACCCTAATTGGACAAGAATAAACCTAGGAGGACGAAAATGACCTAAATGTTCATCCAATGACACAAAATCGACCTATTGGATACCAACATTGGTTAAAAACCCTAATCGAAAGGACCAATCGATAAGCCAAATCAGACGAAAATGACCTAAATGTTCAGTCCAATGACACAACACATCTATTGGATGCACAAGATTTGTTGGCAAAAAACCCTAATTAGACAAGAATTAAGAAAGGAGGACGAAAATGACCTAAATGTTGTCCCAATCGACACAAGTGACCTTTATTTTGATCACAAGATTTGGTTAAAAACCCTAATTGAACAAGAATAAGTTTAGGGAGGACGAAAAATGACCTAAATCTTGCTCCAATAACACAAAACACCACCTATCATTGGATGCATGAAGATTGGTTAAAAACCCTAATTGGACAAGATAAGGAAGAGGACAAACAATGACCTAAATGTTTATCCAATGACACATTCAACACAAATTTGTAACTTGGCAGCAACAGAGATTCATTTTAAAAACCCTAATTGGACAAGAATACAGCCTAGGTAGAGCCATGAAAATGACCTAGATGTTCAGTCAATGACACAAATACAACTATATGGATGCACAAGATTGGTTTAGTACCTATATTGGATCAGAAAGAATAAGCCTAATATAGCATCCAGAAAATGACCTAAATGTTCTCATCCATGACACAGTTAAACTTATTGGATGCACAAGATTGGTTTACAAAACTCTAATTGAAGAACATGAGCAAGGGAGGACGAAAATGACCTAGATGTTCATCCAATGACACAAACACACCTATTGGATGCAACAAGATTGGTTAAAAATATCAATTGAATCATAGAAGAAGACGAAACTGTCACTAAATGTTCATCTAATGACAAAATCACAAGCATTGGAGCACAGAAATGGTTAAAAACCCCTAAATGGACAAGAAGAACCAAGAAGGACTAAATGACCTAGATCACTATCATCCAATGAGGGGCAAACACACCAATTGGTATGCACAGGTGTTCCTCTTAAAAATCTAATTTAACAAGAATAAGCCTAGGGACGTTAAAGACCTAAGCTGCTTGACACCAATGTCATCCAATGACACAATGAACTTATTGATGCACAAGATTGGTTAAAAAACCCTAATTGAACAAGAATAGCCAAGGGAGGACGAAAATGACCTAAATGTTCTTCCAATGACACAAATTCCACACCTATTGGATGCACAAGATTTGGTTATGAAATCCTCTAATTGGACAAGAATAAAGCAAGGGAAGACGAAAATGACCTAAATGTTCATCAATGAGGCGGACACACCTATTGGATGCACAAGATTGGTTAAAAACCCTAATTGGACCCAATAAAGCCAACCTTGACGAAAATGACCTAGCTGATTCACAAATGACACACCCAAATCACCAGATTGGATTCACCAGATTGGTGTAAGAAACCTAATTGGAAGACGAATAGATGACATAGATGGTATCCAATGCGGAAACACAACCATGATATTCAGTCTGTGAAGCTTAAACATACCTCTTGAGTATGCACAAGATTGGTTCATCCTTTAATGAGGACGATAATAAGATGCAGAGTATATGTTTAATGACCTACAGGTTGATCCTGATCTTGACACTAACATGCCTATCAAAGCATGCATCAAGATTGAGTGCTGGAATAATTAAACCCCTAATTGCACTAGCATCAAGCCTAGGATCGAAAATGACCTTAAATGTTCATCCTTCCATGACTCTTCCCAAACTTGGTCGATGTATCAGATTCTGAACTTCCCTAATTGGACAAGAATAAGCAATCCAGGAAGGACGAAAATGACCTCGAATGTTCATCCAATGACACCCTTTGACCTATTGGATGAACAAGATTCTGTTAAAAAACCCTAAATTCTCAAGAATAAGACTAGGGAGGACGCAGTCAAGTGTAGATGTTCATCCAATGACACAAATGAATTATTGGAATCACAAGATGATGTTTAAAACCGTAATTGGACACACTGTCAACGAAAAAACTAAGGAAGATCCAATGACACAAGGATTCACAGTATGACCTTGCTAATGGATAAGAATATGACCTCTGTACAAATCTAATGGTGGATGAAGCCCTAAACTGATTGCACGAAAAACCCTAATTGGACAGAATAAGCCAAGGAAGGAAAAAAATGACCTTAGATTTCATCAATGACACTTCTACACCTATTGGATGCACAAGATTTCATTAAAAAACCCTCAATTGGACAAAGAATAAGCCTAGACGTGACAAAAAAATGAGCCTAGATGTTCCAATCCAATGACACAACCCACACCTATTGGATGCGACAAGATTTGTTAAAAACCCTAATTGGACAAGAATAAGCCAAGGAAGGACGAAAATGACCTAAAATGTTCATCCAATGACACAAATACACACAATTGGAGAATGCACAAGATTGCGTTTAAAAACGCCTAATTGGACTAAGAATAGAGCCCGTAAGCAGGATAGAAAAAAAACTGAAACCAATCCTCCAATGACACAAACTGAACTTATTGGATTGCACAAGATTGGTTAAAAACCCTAACTTTGGACAAGAAATAATCCTAGGGAGGACGAAATGAATCCTAAATGTTGCATCAAGACACAAACACAACGGCTATTGGAGTGCACAAGATTTGGTATAAAAACCCTAACGACTAGGATAATGCCTAGAATCGATGTTAAATGTTCGTCCAATGTCCCAAAAACCTATTTCACGATACTAAACACCCTAATGAACAAGATAAGCCAAAGACGATGCAGAAGATTTGTTACCATAACCCTAATTGTTAAAACTCTGAACCTAAAACAAAGGAAGGACGAAAAATTGACCTAAATGTTCATCAAATGACGAAACAAACACAATTAATCTGGATGCACAAGACTGGTTAATTATCCTAATTGGGACAAAGAATAAGCCAAGGGGAGATGAAAATGCCTAAATGTTTCATCCAATGACACAAAAACACAAGATTTTCTTAATTGGCATAGAATGCACATGAAGGATATACTGCTATGATGTTCAATGAGTAAACACATATTCAATTTGATGACTCTCATTTCTGAAAATGATCTACGAAAATGACCTAAATGTTCGCGTCCAATACACAATATGAACGAATTGATATGCACCAACAAGATTGTTGTTAAAGAATGGCAAATTGGACAAGACACATGAGCCAAGGAAGGACAACACGAAAGACCTAATGTGTTCATGCAAGATGACACAAACCCCAGCTACTATGTATGCCACAAGATTGGTTTTCAATACACCTAGATCACTTCTTATAAGCCAGGAGACGAGAATTACCAGTAAGATGTTCATCCAAATGACTGAAGTGCATCTATCTGGTAGACACCAAGTTGGCAACCAGAAAGGTATCTGAGACAATGCCTAAATCATCCCAAACCAACAAACATGTTGGAACCGACTATTCTTGGACCTAAAACAAACCAGAATCTTCAGTCCTACATGTACACAATGAAACACACCTATTTGGATGCACATGAATTTTGTTTAATAACCCTAATTGGACAATGCTAATTGGACCTAAAGGAACGAAAATGACCTAAAATGTTCATCCAATCACACATATGACAACCTATTGGATGCACAAGATTGGTTAAAAACCCTAATGGACTAAAGAATGAGCCTAGGATGGACGAAAATGACCTTAATGTTCATCCAATGACACAAATGAACTTATTGGGCATGCAACAAGATTGTTAAAAAACCCTAATTGGACAAGAATGAGCCAAGGGAAGGAACGAAAATGTACCGTAAATGTTACATCCAATGACACAAATGACCTGCCCCAATGCACAAGATTGGTTACAAATCCCTAATTTGGTGAAGAATAAGGATAGGAATGACGAAAAATGACTAAATCTTCATCCAGCATGACACAAACACACCTATTGGATGTAGCAACAAGATTTATCACATTAAAAATACCTAATTGGACAAGAATGAGTCCGATGGGAGGACGAAAATGATGCTCCTAGGAGCATCCAATGAACACAAACACACCTATTGGGGTGCACAAGATGTGTTAAAAACCCTGGAATTGGACAAGAATAATCCTAGGGAGGACGAAAATGACCTAAATGTTTCATCCAATGACACCAAATGCACCTATTGGACGCACAAGATTGATTTAAAGTCCCTGATAATTGGACAAATAGGATAGTGAGGCTTCTGATCTAGACTTTGATTCCTAATGTTCATCCAATGACACAAACAAACTATTGGATATTACAACTAGTTCTTAAAAATCCTAATATCGACATTTCCAGCAATATTTCAGACACACCACCGAAATCCCAGTAACACTTCATCCAATGACACATAGTACAGAAACATTGAGTTCAACTCAAGATTGATTTACTAAAGCAATTTGACTAGAATAGAGCCTAGGGAGGACAAAGGGCTGTAAAGTTAGATTTTGTCCAATGACAATATTGACACAAATGGCTGTGACTGACTAAATTAGTTAATCGTCTAATTGCACAAACTCTAGAGCTGTCCTAGGATGAGGGAACTAAAATGACGCTCAAATTGTTCAACATTCCTAATAAAGTAAAAAACTGATTTGCAATACATTCGATTGGTTAAAAACTAATTGGACAAGTCAGCCAGTGAGAGACCCCAAAATGACCTATATGTTCGATTCTAATGACACAACAACCTATTCATGCAACAGATTAGTTACTAATCCTGTGGACAAGTTACTGTAAAGACGCATGGACACTCTACATGACCTGTAATATTCCCTGACACAAGATGAACTTTTGTCGAAGATTGGTTAAATCCTAATTGGACAAGAATGAGCCAAGGAAGGGAGAAAATGAACCTAGATGTTCAAACCAATGACAAAACATCCTATTGGACTCACAAGTATTTTGTTAGCTGAAATCCTAATCTTAAACCAATAATTTGCAAATCGATTGACAGAACCTTTTGGTTCATCTACAACAAGTGAACTCTGAGCATGCACTTAAGATCGAGGTTAATCATTTACTTAATCACCAATATGGACGACTGTAACAAATTTCATACGAACACAATTGTATTACCTAGTTGGAGTCGTTAAGCATCTAGCAATCGACCTACGGAAATCTATTCATATCAGTCTTAACATACCCCACTCTGAAATGGTCCTAATCCAATGAATACATGTGCTGATCTATTTCAAGATTCGCAAAAATTTTTGAAAAGATCATATTTGGCCAAATCGATTAGACTTTGTTATTGCCGTACAATTTTCAATCATTCTCAAATCGTATGGATGCAATATTTTTTCAGGAAAATATAAAATGTATCAATCATTCTTAATGAGACTAAAATGTAATATATGTGAAAATACTTGACAATAATCACACTACCAGGACACAACATTTGGTTAATACACTAAGATAAACCTAAGGAGGTTTGAAAATGACCAAGAATTAGTCCAACAATTCTAAAATGACTTACCTTAATGCACAAAGTGATCTTGAGATTGGACAAGAAGTCTTAAACGAAAGTTAATTTCTCAGAATGACACAGAACACACCTTGACCAAGAATTTGTAAGACTCCTTAATTATTGTCCTTACAGCCAATTGTAATAGAATGCCTTCAAAACTAAAATGAACATGATCTATTTTATGCACAAAATTGGTTGTTACTTTTGAGATGAGAATAAGCCAAGGGAAGACGAAAAGTACCTAAATGTTCATCCAAATGTAGATATACTGATTCTTATTGGCACCAAGATTGGTTTTGAAATCCTGATTAGCAAGAATATGCCAAGGAAAATGAAAACTGTACTTGACCTATATCTTTGTCAGATAGACACATCTGAACAATCACTTAGCAAATTGGCACAAGACTGGATGTTATTCACCTAGTTGGATACAATCCTAAATCAGGGAGGTTGAATAATGCCTAATGTCACAATTCATCCAATACACAAATTCCTTATTGGATGCACAATATTTGTTACAAAATCCAAATATGTGACAAGAATTAGCACAGATCAGTTAATGACATAGATGGTTTGATAAGCATGTCATTGCACAAACATACGCTATTTGACTACCATGATCTTGCAAATTAAAGATATCAAGCTAACAAGAATAAGCTCAACGAGAATGCCACAATTAATTGCCCTATGGAACACTAATGATCATCACAATCATAAACGAATGATACAGATGGAGATATCGTTATAAAAATACTAAGTCAACATACGCAACATAAAACCGAAGGAGGACGAAAATTGATCCTAATAAGTTCATCAAATGACACAATATGTACTTATTGATGCACTAAGATTGCGTTAAAACCCGTAATTGGACAAGAATAAACCAAGGGAAGGATGAAAATGACCTAAATGTTCAGCTCCAATGACACTGAAATTTATCTCATAGGATGCACAAGATTTGGTTAGAAAACGCTAATTGGACAAGAATAAATGCCTATCATGTATGACAGAAAATAACCTATCATTGCAAAATATTACTTTCTGAACAAATGTTGGATCCATGATTGAGTACAAACCTGACATGTAAAAGGACCAATGGATGATACAAACAGATATTGGATGCACAAGATGGGTTAGTAAACCATAATTGGGACAAGACTAAGCCTAGGGACGAAAATAGATGCCTAGTTAATGTCATCAATGACACAAACACACCTATTGGATGCACAAGGATGTGGTTGCTAAATCTCTAATTTGATAGGAGTAAGCAATGGATGGACGAAAATTACCTAATGTTCCATCCAATGAACACAAATGACACTTATTAGATGCACAAAGATTAGGTTAAAAACTAATGTGGACAAGAATAAGCCAAGGTTTGCGAAAATCGCCTTGACTCTTCTTTCAATGACACAAATAATACATATTGGATGCACAAGATTTGGTTAAAACCCTAATTGGACAAGAATAAGCTTAGAGGAAGACAAAATGACCTAAATGTTTCAATGACACAATACACACATATTGGATGCACAGTAGTTGAAAACCTTATTGGACATGAATAAGAGAGGAGGACGACAAATGACCTAATGTTCATTCCGATGATACAAACACACCATTGGATGCACAGATTTGTTAAATAACTCTTTGACTAGGAATCCTAAGGAGGACAAAAATGACCTAAATGTCCATCCAACGACACAAAATGAACTTATTTGATGGCACAGATTGTTAAAAACCCTAATTGGACAAGAGTAAGCCTAAGCGAAATCAAGGACGAAAATGACCTAGATATATGCATCCAATATGATAACAAATACACCTGAAATTGGATTACGCACAAGATTTGTTAATGAACGTCCCAATTGGATAAGATTACCTCTGAGCAAGGAGTTGCTCTGTTGACCTAAATAGTTCATCCAATGACACAAACACCTATTAAATGATGTTAAAACCCCACAAGATTGGTTTACGAAAACCCTAATTGGACAACAATATGCCAGCGGAAGGACTAGAATTAAACCTACCTAAAATTTCATCCATATGACACCAAAGACACGTATTGGATGCACAAGATTACAAATCCCAATTGGACCAAGAATAAAGCCTAGGAGGACGATTTGTTAAAAAACCCAAATTGGACTCGAATAAGCCAAGGGAGGACGAAAATCACCTAAATGTTCATCCAATGACACAAACACACCTATTGGATGCACAAGATTTGTTAAAAACCCTAATTTGACTACGATAACCTAGGGATCAACCAACGAAACAAACACACCTATTGGATGCACAAGATTGGTTAAAAACCCTAATTGGACAAGAATAAGCCAAGGGAAGACGAAAATGACCTAAATGTTCATCCACTGACACAAACACATCTATTGGATGCACAAGATTGGTTAAAAACCCTAATTGGACAAAGAATAAGCCAAAGAAGGACAAAAATGACCTAGATGTTCATCCAATGACACAAATACACCTATTGGATGCACAAGATTTGTTAAAAAACCCTAATTGGACAAGAATAAGCCTAGGGAGGACGAAAATGACCTAAATGTTCATCCAATGACACAAATGAACTTATTGAATGCACAAGATTGGTTAAAAACCCTAATTGGACAAGAATAAGCCAATGGAAGGACGAAAATGACCTAGATGTTCATCCAATGACACAAACACACCTATTGGATGCACAAGATTTGTTAAAAACCCTAATTGGACAAGAATAAGCCTAGGGAGGACGAAAATGACCTAAATGTTCATCCAATGACACAAATGAACCTATTGGATGCACAAGATTGGTTAAAAAACCCTAATTGGACAAGAATAAGCCTAGGGAGGACGAAAATGACCTAAATGTTCATCCAATGACACAAATGCACAAGATTGGTTAAAAACCCTAATGGACAAGAATGCACAAGACGAAAATGACCTAAATGTTCATCCAAAAAACACACCTATTGGATGCACAAGAGTTTAAAAACCCTAATTGGACAAGAATAAGCCAAGGAAGGACGAAAATGACCTAAATGTTCATCCAATGACACAAACACACCTTATTGGATGCACAAGATTGGTTAAAAACCCTAATTGGACAAGAATAAGCCAAGGAAGGACAAAAAATGACCTAAATGTTCATCCAATGACACAAACACACCTATTGGATGCACAAGATTTGTTAAAAACCCTAATTGGACAAGAATAAGCCTAGGGAGGACGAAAAATGACCCAAATGTTCATCCAATGACACAAAACACACCTATTGGATGCACAAGATTGGTTAAAAACCCTAATTGGACAAGAATAAGCCTAGGGAGGACGAAAATGACCTAAATGTTCATCCAATGACACAAAACACACCTATTGGATGCACAAGATTTGTTAAAACCCTAATTGGACAAGAATAAGCCCTAGGGAGGACGAAAAATGACCTAAATGTTCATCCAATGACACAACGGAACCATATTGGATGCACAAGATTGGTCGAAAAACGCTAATTGGAGAAGAATAAGCCAGAGAGGACGAAAATGACCTAAGTGCTCATCCAATTTACCAAACATGTTGGTATCGAATGACCTCGCAATAAAGAATATATCAGTTTTCGTTACCAATTAATCAGTATCAATGCACAGCGGAATATTAAATTTTGGGGCATCAAAGTTAGCAATATAGAAAATTAAAGAGAGAGGGTTAGAGAAAGAAGACACAGAGATTTATCCTGGTTCGGTTGTTTCCACACACAACCTACGTCCAGTCCTGAAAATCCAATCGGATTTCAGATTTTCTTCTCCTTCAATAGAAGAATTCAATTACAAAGATTTCCAGGTTTCCTCCCTGAAACCTATCAATCTCTAATTATGTCTTTCCTATTAATACCCTCTGATCTTGTAGACACTCAGCACCTATATCACACGAATCAAAGTACGACTCTTTCTTGTTGAAGTCCTCTCAACCAAGAAAGTAGCCACCCAGTTTCGAAGCTGGCTTTTCTTGCGTTCTATTTCGTTCAAAGATTTATTACAGAAAGAATAAAAGATGTAAAACAAAAGGGTCTTCAATCTTATGAATGTTGCTCCTCACAAATCTGGATATTCAAGGATTGTTCTTGAGCACATTAACATTTCTCTTAGATTGTCCAACAAACTGTATTTGAGATCTGTAATCACAATTATGAATTGTTAGTTTGTTGTTATGAACACTGAGAGCGTTATGAGAGAATTTATGAAAGATATGAATTGTTATGTGAAAAGTTATTTAGAATAAAGATTGAAGACATCTTATATAGTTCTGAAAAACCAATTACGAAATCGATTTCCTCCATCGATTTTGTAAAGTTATAAAAGGTGCTAAATCGATTGCCAATCGATTATCGCGATCTTGGTTTTCTTTAAACTTGAAACTATACAAGCTAATCGATTTACCCAATCGATTCTTTAAAACAACACTTTTCAGTAGAACATGTCCAGACTTGTATAAATCGATTGCCTAATCGATTTCTGGGAAAACTGTTTCAATAAAACTAATTTCAATCGATTACTCAATCGATTTGCCAAATCTCAGAGTCGATGTATAAAACCACAGAGTCGATTTTGATCACAGTCTCAGAGTTCACTGTAATTTTCAAAAAGCTTATTTCAATCGATTTGCCAATTCGATTGTTTTCAAAAACAGTGGCTAGGTTTTTGATGTCAATCGATTGGTCAATCGATGTGGAATTCAAAACAGTGACTCAGTTTGTCAAATATTAATCGATTTGCCAATCGATTTAATTCAAAACAGTGCTCAGCTATTTGATATCAATCGACTTGTCAATCGCTTTATAGCATGTTCCTGAAAAGTTCTTTAACCTGGTGTTTAGTTCAATCGATTTTCCCAATCGATTACAACCAAACTTTAACAAATTGAAAGTGTTAACAATAGATTGTCCAATCGATTTGTATTTGTCACAGATGGGTCATTTTTCAAAGGATACTTCGTCAATCGATTTGCCAATCGATTTCCTGAGTGCTGGAATGCCACTGTGACTCATCCAATCGATTTACCAATCGATGTGTTACCATCAGTTTGATTTGTGAAATGTTCAGTATCGATTTACCAATCGATTTCCTCCAAATCAGAGGCTACTGACTTAGTGCATTTTCATTTTTAATTTAATCTAATCGAATGCCTAATCGATTGCACTATTGTTATGTTATGAATTCGATTTCCCATCGATTTACATAGTCTGAATTCACTTTGTTGATTTCTTGTGTTCCAAGCAATTGATCCAGTGTGTAGGGTTTGATTAAGGTTCCTGAAATCTTGCTCAAATTCAAATATTAGATTTATCATGTATCTGTATGAACATTGTGAATTATTAATTATGTCAAAATTAGGAATCTCAAGGATCAAAATCCAACAAAGTCTCCCCCTTTGCATAATTGACAATTCAAACCAAATTGTAACTTGAGCAGTTTCAGACATTCATTTTAATAGCATCATAAAATTATTGTTTGATCAGATCAGAGCATGTAGAGGCATGTATCAGAACATATCAGATCAGATCATATTAATACAACATATATTAATTAACAATTGTTAGAGCATATATTGTCAATATCAGAAAAAAAGATCAATATAAGCATCCAAGTTCATCAAGTTATAATTGTTCTCCGCCCTTGTCAGTTAGACAAACCAAAATGGCAGAAAAATATCCATCCCCCTATGTTACAGTAACATACAGCTTCGGGGTTGAAACCATTTAACTTGTGTATATAGGAGTGCAAAACTGTCAACACAATAAAAGCAATTTATAACATATCACATGAATGCATAGACGAGAGGAATAAACTGTCATATTCATTAATCAAAATCACAAGAATACAGCAAGACATGGCAAAACAGCATGGATCCTAAGAACTAATCTCACTAATCTAGCTGGGGCTCACTATATCTAAGGAAGGGCTGAGACCGCTGTATTACCTCAGCAGGTGTCTCCTCTTCGTGAGTCTCAGGGCTTAACTAAGGGATCTGGGTTTAGGCTTCCTCAGCTGCTTGGCGACCAATGTCTGCAACGTCTTCAAAAGATAGCTTGATGCGAGGTCGTGTCTGAATCTCAATCCTACATTTGAACAACTGAGTCCAAGGAGGCTGCATAGTCCTTAGACGTGCTTCCACTCTGGACGCTGAAATTCAAACACTTGGCATATGGCCATCTGAGCTTCAAATATTTCCAACAAACTTATCAACAAAAGCAGGAGTAAGCAGAGACAGTTTCTGGTTGAGGCGGAGTGGAGGTGGAGGCTGTGCTGGTTCAGCTGCGCAGTTGCTGATCTCATCCAAAATTACCTTGCCCACCCTTTCAATGATCGGTCACAATTGATCTCTCCAAAAATCAGGGTGGTCTTGACAGATTCCTATTTACAAAGCACACCTGAAGCGCTGAGAATCTGGTGCATCAGTTGCCGGATAAGGTAGCATGAGCTTTAGTCTGCGAAGTTCCACACATATGCCCCGGAGCACTATCCAAGTCCAGCTCATCCTTAAATTCCTTTGATAATCCCCACAGCAGTAGTATGTCCAACCTTTTGAAACACTGCGCTGATTTCCTAATAGCATCTTGGCAACTACACCAGCGTCGTCAAGCCTACAATCAACATTCGATGCTGACCTTCATTTGACCAATGGGCAGTGAGATCATTCAACAAACATTCATCATCAGGTCTTTCACTGCGTGCTGTGTCCTATCCATAGTCTCTTCCAACCTTGTCAGCAGTCATCAGCCTCTGAACTTCCATCAATGGACTTGCATAGACAAGGCAAATCCTGATAATGTAGAGAAGTCGTCGAAAGTCATAGCCAAATATACTTCCCATGTTGATCTCTGTAAGTAGTGAAGCCGTCATCTGTTATACTTGAAGACGAGTAGAACTCTCTGATAAGCTTAAGAATAAGCAGTCAAGTGTAGATGAAAAGAAGCTATTGAAGACCATTGAATTCTCTAAGATTATCCTAGACACAAGTGGAAATCGACAGTGATCAAAATACAGGAAAAATCCATTGTCCTTGCTTCATGATTTTCTCTTTACAAAATCAGAGGTCGAATGAATGACTTGAGGTCTGTTTCTTTAGGTTTAGGGACCTTCTTAGCAGGCGGTGAACGAATGGTTATCTTCTTTGCAGGCGAGTGAAGGGGATGGTTGCTTCTTTCTCTTTTTCTGAGCAATCTCTTTCATTGGCAGTCAGCCATCAATTTTTTCAGTAGGGAGGTCCTTTCCGTTTCTTGGTCTTTTCTGGAACATAGCAGAGCAGGAGCCTTTCCCTTGTCCCTTCGCACAAGAATTAATTGATGTGTTTGGAATCGGGAACTCCTCTGGGGTGTGTAGTGTTTGTGTGGTGTGAGGGAAAGTTCACTTGTCTAGAGGTATCGAGGAAGGTGAAGCGTGGTTATGTGCCTCGAGTTTGTTTCACACGAGCCATGATCACAACTAGCAATGAATAAATGTAGGTGATAGAATGAACAAACTGATGAAGATGCAGAACAATACAACGCAGATAGAGTAATATAACTGAAACTTTCTGGAAAATCTGGAAAACTGGGATGAATGAAAATCGATTTTGTCTGTACCTTTTTATACTTTAACCCTATGTCAATCGATTCCACATATAACGATTGGTTACCGTTACACCGCAAATACCTTAATCGATTGCGTAATCTATGAAGTCCAACGGCTAGTTAAAAGTTCGCAACGGTCACTATTCTAATCGCATCCAAATTCGATTTTCCGTTTTACTAAATCGATGTCCAACGATTGTTCCTCAAATGTGGCAAAAACTGAACACAGATCAACGACTTGTCACCAATCGATGCATCGGGATTTTACACAATATTTTCCAAAAACTGAACTCTGGGCTAACCATAATCGATTTTCCACATCCTGATCTTTATCACCGTCTTCATCATAGTAATCGATTTTCCAACTCGATTAATCTGGCGAAAACTTCACTGATAAATACCAAAAATCAAATAACCAACTTATATGTCACTAGGATCAAATGATCCCTGTTTCATCCTTATGTTCAAAAAACTTTCTTTTTCGGTCAATGCTTTCGTGAAATATCTGCCTAGGATGTTCTGAGTAGTTTCACATATTCAAGTTGATGACTCCATTCTGAAAATGATCTCTTATGACAGTGGGTGCCTACCTCAATGATGTTTTGTCCATGAATGCATTACTGGGTTCTCTTTGTTATGCTGATGGCACTGCGTTATCAACATGATCAAGCACCTGTTTCCCATATCCACACCGAAGTCCATTAGATGTGTTTCATCCACAAAGATTTGAGCACCAACAGCTCCCAGCTGCCTATGTATTCCGGCTTCTGCCAGTAGACCAATGCAATACTTGTTTGCTTCTTTACTAAACCAGGACATAGAGAATTACCAAGTAGTGACACATGTACCTGAAGTGCTCTTTCTGTCAAGTTTAACAACCAGCAAAATCTGAGTCTGAATACCCACCAAAGTACATGTTGAACTTGTTGGATACCACAAAACCAAGATTCTTAGTACCCTACCAGTATCTGAAAATTCTCTTTACTGCAGCTGAGGTGAGATTCCTTCGGATTCGATTGATACCGTGACACATGCAAACGCGAACATAATATTCGGTCGGCTGCGCTGTAAGGTAGAGCAGAGATCCAATCATACCCGAAAATCTGGTTACATCTACAGGCTTATCTAACTCATCTCGGTCTAAGAAATTTCCTTGACTCATGGGTGTAATCAATGGACTTAAGCTTATCAAGTTAAATTTCTTATCCAAATCAGAACAATATTTGGATTGACTAATGAAAATGCTTGCTTGGTCTTGGTTAATTTGAAAATCCCAAGAAATATGATAGTTCACCCATCATTGACATTTCAAATTTTACCTTTCATGTAAGTTGTTCAAAATTCTTTGCAAAGTTTCATTTGTTGATCCAAATATAATGTCATCAACATAAAATGTTGGACCAGCAAGATGTCAATTTTCAATAGTTTTTTGTAAAGAGGTCTTATCAACATTTCCTCTAAGAAAAATTTTGTTGAATGAGGAAAGTGCTGAGTTTTCTCATACCAAGACTCTTGCGAGCTTGTTTCAACCCACCATAGAAGGCCTTTGAGAGTTTATACACATGGGTTGGGAAAATCTGGATTTTCAAAAACCTGGTGGTTTTTGACTCCAAAAACTGTCCTCTTGTAGGTCCTCCAATTAAGAATGCACTCTTTCACATCATTGTGATATAGATTGAGTCCATGATACATTGCATAAGTAACAAAAAGAAATCCCCCCCGCCCTTATGGGGGCCCTCTAGTTAGCTGACAGGGGCATAGGTCTCATCAAGTCTATTCTCTCATTGACTATAACCTTTGCAACTAATCTGGGCTATTCGTTAGTTATCCACCATGTCTCAATCCTAACTATTTTGAACACCCAACTAGTTCCTATAACAGTGACTTACCTTGGCCTAGGGTACGAAGTTCCACAGCTTTGGTTTCTCTCAAACTGGTTTAAGCTCCTGTTGGCATAGCAAGTTCATCACTATCTCAAAGGGCTTTCCTTAACGTTTCTTAGGTTCAATTTGAGACACAAGGCTGTGAGGTATTACAGAATTATAAGGTTTCCTCTAGTTGACACACCTCTAGAGATGTCACCTATGATGTTATCTAAGGGGTGGTTTCTATTGAATCTCCATTCCTTAGGTAACTCACTGGTTTCTATAGGTTCTATAGGGTCTGCACTAGTTGGAGGATCAGCTAAGGGTTGTTCTAGGGGTTCAGATTCTACAACATCATCCAAAATATCATTAACCTTAGAAGGAGTTTTGTTCAAGTTTTCTGTAAAAGATTCATCAAACTTTACATGAACTGACTCTTCTATGGTTTTTGTTCTTTTGTTGTAGATTCTATAGGCTTTACTAGTTTGGGATTATCCTAGAAAGATTCCTTCATCTGCCTTAGGGTCAAACTTTCCTAGGTGTTCCTTGCCATTGTTCAAAACAAAGCACTTACAACCAAAAATTCTAAAGTAAGACAGGTTTGGTTTTCTACCCTTGTAAAGCTCATAGGGTGTTTTCTTAAGAAGGGGTCTAATCAGTACTCTATTCACAATATGAGTGGCTGTACTAATTGCATCTGCCCAAAAGTACTTAGGTAGGTTGGAGTCCTTAAGCATGGTCCTAGCTAACTCTTCTAGGGATCTATTTTTCCTCTCCACTACCCCATTCTGCTGTGGTGTCCTAGGGGCTGAATACATGTGGTTGATTCCATTTGATTCACAATAGCTTTGAAAAAGATCATTTTGGAATTCACCTCCATGATCACTTTTTATTGAAACAATTTTCAAATCATTTTCATTTTGTACTAAAGCAGCAAACTTTTTGAAAACAGAAAATGTATCACTTTTATGAGCTAAAAAGTAAGTCCATGTGAATCTAGAATAATCATCAACCAGCACATATCCATATAGGTTTCCACCTAAACTCTTAACTTGGGCAGGTCCGAAAAGGTCCATGTGAACTAGTTGTAAAACTCTATTTGTTCTAACCAAATCTATAGAGGGAAACGGAGTCTTAACCAATTTACTCTTCTCACATGAATCACACAACCTATCCTTAGAAAACTTCCTATTGGGGAGTCCTATTACTAGCTGTTTGCTAACAAGCTTATTCAAGTGATTAATATGAATATGAGCAATGCGTTTATGCCACAACCATGTTTCATCTTGATTTGATAACAAGCAACATACAGCACTTGGTACAGAATTGAAATCCAACATGTAGATGTTGTTAATTCTGTCACCAATCAGCTTTATGTTTTTGTCATCTTTATGCTCAATAATGCAAGATTGTGATGAAAAACTTACTTGAAAGCCTTTGTCACATAGCTGGCTTATGCTTAGCAAATTATGCTTGAGTCCTTCAACATATAATACATTCTTAATCACTGTCGTTGACTCACTGCCTATGTCACCAATTCCAATAATTTTTCCTCTATTGTTGTCTCCATATTTGACAAAGCCTCCTTCCTTTAATGTCAAGGACAGGAATTTGGATTTGTCCCCTGTCATGTGCTTCGAACATCCGCTATCCAAATACCATGAGTGCTTAGTGGATGTCAAGCACACCTCTTTTTCCGATTCTGAATCTGAATTTGCCATGAGACACATATTGGCTTCTTCTTCATCCGAAGAGGCAGAGGATTCATCGTTATCGTTCCAAGCAATATACGCTTTCTTTGTTTTGGTGACTGGTTCTTTGCCTTTTGATTTTGCAGCTTTATTTTTGTTCTGCAATTTGTAGCATTCTGACTTTATGTGACCCGTCTTCCCACATTCATAACAAGTAATTTGCTTGTTGTCGCTAGTTTTGGAGCTGGATGGTTTTCTGAATTTGTTATCTTTCTTCTTCAGAAATTTCTTAAATTTCTTGACAAGCAGTCCGATTTCTGGTTCTTCATTGTCACTGCTGGATTCATTTGAGCAGCTATCGGATTCAATTTTTGATTGATTTGCTTGAACTTTCAGAGATAAACCTTTCTTTTTCCTACTTTCCATTTCAGATTCATCCAGTCTTTGTAATTCCATTTCATGTTCCCTTAACTTTCCAAATAGTGTTGCTGTCGTCATCTTTGCTAGATCTCTAGACTCAGCTATGGCTGTTATCTTTGGCTGCCATTCTCTGGTTAAACATCTCATAATCTTTCCAATCTGCTGTTCATTATCCACATCTTTTCCTAG
>PGTU02008941.1:0-13505 GCA_002896215.2 Cicer echinospermum
CTGCAAGGACTACACTCATCTTCGGCGAAGCGATTGTGAATCAGATGAAACTGAAGAAAGTAGATAATAGTTGGATTAGACCAATGCAAATGTTTGAACCAACTCCTCCACAAGTCACTGATCAGCAGCTCAGACTCCCTGCATTTGTTGAAAAACTGATGGAATTTATGGCAGCTCAAATGGAACACACGCCAAAAATATTAGAGTCAAGCAAGGATGGAAGCTACTTTGACATCTATCCAAACATCCTGAAATCAGTTGTTCAGGATGTTTGCTGCAATTCAAGCGCACCTTGGTCTCAAGCTATCTTTTGAAGACATAGCGCATATTGGTCGACAAGCAACTGAGGAACCACAGCCAGATCCTCTAGATCGGTCTGCGACTCACGTGAGGAGACACCTGCTGAGTAATACAGCGGTCTCTACCTCTCCCCATGGATGATAGTGAGAACCAGCCCATTTAGGAGATTAGATGGTCGTTCCTATATTTGTGATGTCTTATTTTTTTTGCTGCTTTGTTGTTTTATGTTTTATTAATAATATATATGTATGAGCAAATTTATTAATTGTTTGTCATATAAACATTGCCATACTACATCTGTTGCATATCTGTTTGTTTGATCTGATGCACTGCACATGGTGTTTACATTCAGTTATCTTAATCAACTGACATGCTCAGTAATTGCTCTGAATTTTTTTTTAATCTGATATACAAGTTATATGATTTCAATTCCTATGCTTATGTTCTTTAACATAGGGGGAGGAATTGTTTTCTGCCTTTTTGCCTTAATTGACAAAGGGGGAGAAAAATTATAACTTGAAACTTGATAATATGCTTGTTGTGTATTATTAAGGGGGAGCATCTGATGTTGTGCATTATTAAGGGGGAGAATCGATGATCTGATGATGTTTGTTTTGCTCTGTTACTTAATAATTAAATTATACTCATGTTGTTTTGACACATGCTCTGATTTGGTATATATTTAATGCTATAAATTGATTTATTTGGTATGATTTGAAATGGTTTGATATGCTCAAGTTACAATTGTATGAATTGTCAATTATGCCAAAAAGGGGAGATTGTTGGATTTTTGACCTTTGATTCCTAATTTTGACATAATTCACAATTCAACAATATTCATACTTAAATATATAAATCTAATATTTCAATTGAGCAAAATTTTAGGAACACAACTCAATCACACACATCACACACACTTGTATCAATTGCTTGGAACACAAGAATCAACAAAAGTTGAATTCTGACTATGTAAATCGATTGGTAAATCGATTGCATAACAAGGGTGTAAGAAATCTTAAGTGTTTGGAAATGTACAATCGATTAGGCAATCGATTAGCTCAATTAAAAATGAAAAATGCACAAGTCAGTAGCCTCTGATTTGGAGGAAATCGATTGGTAAATCGATTGACATTTCACAAATCAAACCTGATGGTAACACATCGATTGGTAAATCGATTGAATGAGTCACAGTAGCACTCCAGTGCTGAGGAAATCGATTGGCAAATCGATTGACAAAGTATCATTTGAAAATTTAACCTCACCTGTGACAAATACAATCGATTGGACAATCTATTGTTGTTATTTTCTTTTGACTAAGTTTGGTTGCAATCGATTGGCAAATCGATTGAACTAAACACCAGGTAAAAAACTTTCAGAACATGCCACCAAGCATGACAAGTCGATTAACATCAAATAACTGCATCACTGTTTTGAATCCAATCGATTGACGAATCGATTGACATCAAAAACCTGAGCCACTGTTTTGAAACCAATCGATTGGCAAATCGATTGAATTAAACTTTTTGAAAACACAGTGAACTCTGAGATTTGACAAATCGATTGAGTAATCGATTGAAGTTACTTTTATTAAAGAAGTTTCCCAGCAATCGATTAGGAAATCGATTTATGCAGGTCTGGACATGTTACTACTGAAAAGTGTGGTTTTTAAAGAATCGATTGGTAAATCGATTAGCTTGTATAGTTTCAAGATTAAAGAAAACCAAGATCGCGATAATCGATTTGGCAAATCGATTTAGCTCATTTTATAACTTTACAAAATCGATTGAGGAAATCGATTTCGTAGTTGGTTTTTCAGAAACTATATAAGATGTCTTTCAATCTTTATTCTAATAACTTGACATAACTTTTACATAAACAATTCATAACTTTCATAATTTCTCATATGCTCTCAAAACTGTTCATAACAACAAACTAACAACTTCATAAATTGTGATTACAGATCTCAATACAGTTTGTTGACAATCTAAGAGAAATGATAATGTGCTCAAGAACAACCCATGAATATCCAGATTTGTGAAGAGCAACATTCATAAGATTGAAGACCCTTTTGTTTTACATCTTTTATTCATTCTGTAATAAATCTTTGAACCAAAACGAACGTTGAAAATCCAGCTAGAAACTGGTGGCTACTTTCTTGGGTGAGAGGTCTCAACAAGAAAGAGCTTGTACTTTGATTTTGTGTTAGGCTGACGATTGTCTACAAGGATCAAAGGGTTGATAGAAAGCCAGCTAGAAACTGGTGGCTACTTTCTTGGTGAAGAGTATTCAACAAGAAAGAGTCGCACTGTGATTCTGTGATAGGTTGACGAGTATCTACAAGGATCAGAGGGTATTCAATAGGAAGAGATCATTAAGATAGATAGGTTTCAGGAGGAAACTGGACAATCTTGTAATTGATTCTTTCTATTGAAGGAGAAGAAAATCTGAAATCCGATTGGATTTCAGACTGGACGTAGGTTGTTGAGGACAACCGAACCAGGATAAATCTCTGTGTTTTCTTCTCTAACTCTCTCTCTCTCTTTAATTTTCTATATTGCTAACTTTGTATGCCTCAAAATTTAAATTCCGCTGTGCACTTGATGCTGATTAATTTTGTAACGTAAACTGATATATTTTCTGTTATTTCGAGGTCAAGATACCAACATTTCTTATTAGGGAAGCATGATGGAAGTAGCCTGTAGGAGGATCAAGAATTGATGTCCCCATAATATCAGGAGGTATTAGCAAGCCCACATTAAAACTGCCGCCTTTTTATGATAGTGGTTAGTATACATGCTCTATGAAATGTTATATCTGACACATTTGAACATGGTAGTAGTGTATGATGAACAAAGGTGCTCCAGGCTTTTGCAATTGGGGTGACATCCAACGAACACAGTTTTCTAGGTGAGCCATCTTTATTTCGTACCTAATACGTGCCTGGTCTGCATAAGATGTGTAAGATCTCCTAAGTGTCTATTTTTATAATGTGATCCTTCATAGCTTGAAAGCGGAAATCTGTATAGTTCGGCATATCAAAGATGGCATTGATGACTTGAAGCGTGAAGGGCACCCTTTTTCCCCGTACATAATTCACAAATTGATCATGTGGGAATGGTTTGTCAAACTTCAGATCAGAGGGCATCTGGAGAAAGAATTCCACTGCTAAAGGATTGGCTCGCTAATGGTGTATTAAATGTGTTCAGCTTCTCCTCTAGCAGCAATCATCATCTAGATGTGAACAACTTCTTGGCGTCCAACTTAATTCTTCTCACTCACAGACTTCTTGACTGTGGGGAGTTCTGGATGATTACTCTTGCGTGCCATATCTTTAATAAAAATGTATCGTGTGATTGGAAGAGAAGATGCATTTGCTGACCTTAGTGCGTTTAACTTTATGTATGGGTTGCCATTAGGTCCTGCAAAACAATTAAGACATCCAGAATTTCAAATATTCAAGGTTAGAGATAATTAGTTTTGAGCAGTCTCCCCTTACAAAATAACCACAACATCTGCTCTGAAATTACCCAACAAAAATCTGAATGATAACAATGCACATAGATTAACCTTTGATTAAATTAAAGATCCAAAAGATGGTTGTGTCATTTTCTCAAACAGTTTGAGTGTAGTAAAAATTTTGTGGTAATAGGATTCAAAAGATGCTTGTGTAATTTTAGCAAACAGGTGGAGTGCAAGGCATGAAAATACATGAACAATCCACAATCATAAGCGACAATTTCCAACATTGATACACATTCGATTTCAGACAATTCACATGCATCTATGAACAATCTCTAATACAACCCCATTTTGAATTCAAATAACCCACATGCATCAATGAACAATCTCTACTATTAGCACAAATTCGAATTCAAATAACCCACATGTATCAATGAACAAGAAGGAGTTGATAGTAACAATTTGAGAAAACTTACTTGATGATGGAAGAATGCTTGATAGGGGAGGAAATCTTACATCTGTTGAACTGAGTACTAGACTTGGAGTAGTAATAGAGATGAGTATATTAGTTAACTCTTATGGGAGGGGAGGGTTGTGTGAGACAAGGGTTTTAAACTCAGCTTTGGAACACTGGGAAAAAATGCGCTTCAAGCGCATGAGGGCACATCTCAAGCGTGCGCAGGTAGTAAGAAAATACAGAAAAAGCGCTTCAGGTGCGCGCTGGTTCTTGCGTTTCAGCAAGTGTACTGATCGTTGCAAGTAATAATAAAACGGATAGTACCGAGTGTCGAACTCAAGGATTGTGTTTTACTATCGAATTATATTTAATTACAAAATTGAACAAAAAGTTCCCAAGTTGATTGAAATATATTTAAAATGACAGCAATAATAAAATTGATCCTTTATAAATTGAGAAAAATGTCAGGGATGAGTTTCATTCGAATCCAAACCTTGGTGTCTAATTTGATCCTAGTTATTGAAATCTTTATTGAATTATTACCGAATTCTCTTTATTATTGTTGCCTAATGTCTTAGTGACATTACCTTTAATTCCAAGTAAACCCTTAATTCTTAGTAGATTTAAGATTAGAGTTAAAGCATTACCGTATAGAAATTCTCTTGTAAAATTATTGCTTTGAACATAATTTAATTGTTTCATGACCTGCACCTATGTCTAGACTACAACTTCATGAATTTCTCATCTCAAGCATCGTAAGTCCACTTACCGGTCAGAATATACAAATCATAGAACATTTTAAGCACATAGATATAAGAAAATAATTCAATAAACTCATTCAATAACTAGAAATCAAATCATAAAAAATAAGGGTTTCATCTTGTTACACTCATCCTTAACAAATAGGGTTTTATTACTCATACAGAGATAAAAAAGATAGAGATAGAGAAGAATTACAAGAAGATTCATGAATGATTCTTGATAAGAACTGCTCCAATGATGTTAGAAACGGCCGTCTTTGAGTTCTATGCTAGGCGCACAAAGTTCTCCTCAACTTCCAGAGTGAAAAAGATCCCTAAAACAAGTAAAAATCTGTGTTTCTATGGTTGCTGGTGCACGTCGCGCGCCCCAAGCGCGGAAAAACACCTTCAGGCGCGTTTGGGCAGTAGCAGTGGCTGGAAAAAGCGCTTCAGGCGCGCTCCAAGCGCTCAACATCTATTGTCCGGCGTATATTGGCATATGTCGCCTCTTTCGAATCTGAATTTTGGTTCCGTTGTCGTCATGAAAGTTGTAGCTATGGAACTTAGCATTCATTTTGCACTTGGTGTGACTCAATTGGACAATCTACAACTCCAGATATGGCTGACATACTCTACATATGCATGTTGATTTCTCACCAAATTCAAGCACTCCACTAAAACAAAACGCAATGTAAAATTATGAAAAATTCCTACTTAATCAACGAAATAAAAAACACAAAACATTTTATTAACTCAAAGAACAAAATATCAACAAAATATATCAAAATAAATCCTTAATTTTTACTGATGATTGAGGATAAATAAGAATAAAACAGTGGGAAAATATGCATATGATGAAGAGTCATCACTGGTAATGTTCAACTTTCTAAAATGCGCTTCAGGCGCAGATTCATATGCTGCGCGCAGCAGTGACAGAACTGGTGAAAATGCGCTTCAAGTGCAGAAACACGCGCTTTAGGCACGCACGACTAGTGATAGATCATGCAAAATGCGCTTCAAGCGCGGATTACGTGCTTGAGGCGCGCGCTGACAGTATCAAACCTCCTCTAATATGCTTCAAGCGCAAAGTCGTGCTTTAGGCGCAAATGATGCGAATCCAAACAGTAAAATCAATCCCCAAAACAATCTTTTTGATTCATTGCTCATACATAACATCAAGAGCTAATATAACTAGCAATTAATAACTAAAATGAAACTAAAGGATTAAAATGAAACTGAAATGCAAAAATAACGTTCAAAGGATACAAAATTTGGGTGCCTCCCAATAAGCGTCGTTAGTGTCTTGAGCTTGACATTCCACTCTTCAAGTGGTGATCAGATTGATGGATCCACCGAAAGTTTTGACTCTACCCTAATTAGGGTTTGATTCTTTGTCCATTCATCTTGAAGTTCCAGTTTGAGTGTGTGTCTTTCAACTCCTCAGCACTATATGGAAATACCTTGATGATTTTGAAAGGGCCCGACCATCTTGACTTTAGTTTCCTGGAAACAACTTCAATCTTGAGTTGAAGAGAAGAACTAGTTCTCCTTCTTGGAACTCCATGAATTTAATTTTTCTGTCATGCCACATCTTGGTTTTTTCTTTATATATATTGGTGTTTTCATTTGCAGAATTCTGAAACTCATCTAACTCGTGGTGCTGAAGAATTCTCGATTCGCCTGCGTTGACCAAGTCAAAATTAATGTACTTCGTGGCCCAAAATACTCGATGCTCCAGTTCAAGAGTCAAATGATAAGCTTTTACCATACATTATTTGATACGTGACATACCCAAGGGGGTCTTGAAAGCTGTTCGGTAGGCCCAAAGTGCATCATCAAGTTTCTTTGACCAATCTTTTCTTGAAGCATTCACTGTCTTTTCAAGGATTCGCTTGAGCTGTCTATTGGATACTTCAACTTGCCCACTAGTTTGTGGGTGATATGGGGTTTCCACCCTATGACGCACATTATATTTCCTTAGAAGGTATTCCATTTTCCGGTTTTGAAAGTGAGTGCCCTCGTCACTAATCAAAGCTCGAGCCACGCCAAAACGTGTGAATATGTTCTTCTTGAGAAATGTGATGACATGTTGCGAATCATTGGTTGGTGTAGCAACTGCTTCAACCCACTTTGAGACATAATCCACCTCCACCAAAATATAAACTTTTGCATATGAGAATGGAAGTGGACCCATGAAGTCAATACCCCACACATCAAACACTTCTACTTCTAATACAGGATTTTGAGGCATCTTATCCCATTTTGAAATGTTACCGGTGTGCTGGCATCGATCGCACTTCGTCACATAATTGAATGCATCTTTAAACAATGAAGGCCATAATAGTCCCGATTGGAGAACTTTTGCTGCAGTTTGATCCCCACTGAAATGACCCCCATAATCAAGTCTGTGTAGTGCCACAAGACTTTTTCTTGCTCCTTCCTCAGACACACACGCTTCGCAACAAACCCATCCACTCCTCTTAGTACAGAAAGATTTATCCCATTACATAGAATTTGGCATAATGGATAAACTTCTTTTGTTGTTGGTATGTGAAATCAAATGGAATTTCCTCACTGACTTTGAAATTAGAAAAGTCAGCGAACCGAGGTGCCTTGGTAATTGCGAAGATGTGCTCATCAACGAACTGGTTTTGTATCGGTCTGGTGTTATAATCCTCCTCCACTTTCTCCAATTGAGATAGGTGGTCGGCTACATTGTTCTCTGATCCCTTCTTATCTCATATCTCAATGTCGAACTCTTGTAGTAATAGAATCCACTTAAGTAGCCTTGGCTTCGATTCCTGCTTAGCAAACAAATACCTCAAGGCAACATGATCAGTGTAAAGAATAACTTTCGATCCTAATAAATAAGATCGAATTTATCAAAAGCGGTAAAACTACATCTACTAAATTCTTTTTGAGTTGTGGCATAATTGTGTTGTGCTTGATTTCAAAAGATGACTAGCGTAGTAGATTACATGCAACAACTTATCCTTCTTTGTCCCATGACTGCCCCGATAGCATTATCACTAGCATCACACATGATTTCAAAAGGTAATGACCAGTCAGGCGCAGTGATAATGGGGAAAGTTATCAACTTATTTTTCAAATTGTTAAAAACATTCAAACAATCGTCATTGAATTTGAAAGGTGTGTCTTTCACAAGTAGGTTTGTAAGGGGTTGTGCAATTTTTGAAAATTCTTTTATAAATCTCCTATAAAATCCAGCATGGCCTAAAAAGGTTCTGATGCCTTTTTCATTGGTAGGAGGGGGAAGTTTTTCAATAACTTCAACTTTGGCCTTGTCAACCTCGATCCCCTTGTGGGAGATTCAGTGGCCTAACACAATTCCCTCTCTTGCCATAAAATGACATTTTTCCCAATTTAGGACAAGTTAGATTTTTCACACCTTCTAATACAAGAGATAGATTAATCAAACAATTATCAAAAGATGAACCAAAGACAGAAAAGTCATCCATAGAACTTTGATATGTTCTCAATTCATATCATAGAATATGGACATCACGCACCTTTGAAAAGTGGCAAGAGCATTACACAACCCCAAAAAAATCCGTCGATAAGCAAACACCCCATATGACATGTAAATGCAGTTTTCTCTTGATCCTTGGGTGCTACAACTATCTGATTGTACCCCGGTAGCCATCTAGAAAGTAGTAATATTCATGTTCAGCTATTCGCTCAAGCATCTGGTCAATGAAAGGAGCGGGAAATGATCCTTCCGTCGTAGCACTGTTCAATCTTCTATAATCAATACAAACTCTCCACCCTATAATCGTTCGTGTAGGAATTAGCTCGTTCTTTTCCTTTGTGATGACGTTCTTCCCCCTTTTTTGGTACCACTTGGATAGACTCACCCAGAGCTATCTGAGATGGGTAAATGAGACCAGTTTCTAGGAGCTTTATCACTTCTTTCCTAATCACTTTTTACATTGTCGGATTCAATCTTCTTTTGGCTTTGTACAACTAGTTGTGATTGTCCGCCCATTAGGATTTTGTGCACGCAAAAAGTCAGACTTATTCCCTTCGAGTCCTCAATGGACCACCGATGGCCACCCTTATGCTTTCGTAGAATTCTCAACAACTTTTCTTCTTGTAAATCACTAAAGCTTGCAACTATGATAGCTAGATTCTTATCTTTTAACCAAAAATACATATTTTAAATGAGAGGCACTGCTTGAGTTCAATTTTTGATGTCTCTTTTTTTCTCTAAGGACTCGTCTTCGTCCCTTTCAACTCCTCCCATCTAGTAGGAAACAGGAGGAATAAAATGGTGATGCTTCTAACATGGCTAAAACCTCTTTCCCTTTGGATCATCATTTTCTTTAACAACATCTTGGGATAAGCATAACACTTTTCTAGTGGCAAAAGGGTGCTTGATGCTCAATTTCCTTCGTCGACTATCGCATCTAAGATCTCAGTTCGATGGCACCCTTCTCTTCCTTTTGAATGTTCCATGGGCTTTTAGAATATTGAAAGTGACGTTTCTTCATTTACCTTTAAAGTTAAGGTGTCATCCGTTACATCAATCATAGCTCGCTTGTTGCTAAGAATGTCTCCGCAAAATCAAAGGAATGTCATTGTCCTCCTCCATGTCTAGTAGCACGAAATCCACTAGGAAAATGAAAACTTATCCACCTTGACTAACACTTCTTCTACCACTTCCATATAGGTGTTTCATGAGCGATCCGTAAACTATCTTCCATGCTAGCTTTTTGTATATGGAGAGAGGAAATAAAACTTACACTAACCCCAAGATCACACAGGCCTTTCCAAAAGTTCTATTTCCAATAGCACAAGGGATAAAAAGTTCCAGGATCCTTGAGCTTCAATGGCAGCTTCCTCTGTAGGATAACATTACACTCTTTAGTAAGCATCACTGTTTCACTACCAATTTTTTCTTTTCTTTGACATAATCTCCTTCATGAATTTGACATATGTTATTTCTGCAAAAGGAATGTGAATTTGCAATTTTAAAACACCAAGAAACTTACCGAATTGTTTTTTGAGTTTCTTGCCTTTCATAATCTTTGAGAAATGGAAGTCGAAAATTTCAAGCTTTGGTCGAGTCTCCTTTTTCTGTACCACATGTTCTTCCTCATTTTCAAGAGCAATGTGCTCTTCAACTGAAAGTCTGTGTGACCATTTTCCTGCCGAGTGGTTGAAGTTGAAGTATGTAACGCCCCAGATTTTTAATCCAAAACGTTAGTTATGTAACGCCCCCAGTTTGAAGTTAAAAAGTATGAATTGTATTTTTTCTAAATTACTCAACATTTATTCCTTACACATAATTAGTACAATTAGTTTATTCAATACACTAAGAAATATTTATTCAAAACTAAATAATCGATGCGATATTCTTAACAGAAGAGAACCCTTCCGTATCCTAGGAATTCTAGTACATTTAAAGTTGGTGAACAAAAAGATTAAAAGAACTTAAAAATATTGGACAATTCCATTATTACAAAATCGTCTTGAAAGAAAAACCCATGTTTACCCCGCGTTCGCCACACGTCAATACTCATTAACTACTCTTGAATCTCCTCGAACTCATTAGTACCTAAAATGTTGTTGTAAGGGTCAATTTTTTTCCATCATCCACATCAAACCAAAGCAAGACATATAGAAGAATAACACAAAACTCATAAACATTAAAACTTCCCATTTAAAAGAAAAAAATGAACAAACTAATAAATTTTATATCAACACATATGCATGATGAATGCTCCTAATTTACATGATCCAGATATAAATCTGCCACTAAGGCAACTTTCACACAGAAAATCATACCTGCCACTAAGGCAACTTCCACACAGAAAATCACACATGTCACTAAAGCAACTTCCAAATAGAAAATCACACCTGCCACTAAGGCAACTTCCACGAAGATGCATATGCCATGTCATGAAGATGTAATATGAAATAGATATATTCCCACAAAGACCACTAAGAATTATGTCATGTACATTTAAAAATCACTTTTTTAAAATCATCACCTTATTCACACAACATTAAGAACACATACACACATCCATATCATGAGTATCAGATACTCATACACAAATAATGATAAAAATTATGACTATCACCACATACACATAGAGATAAAAATTTGATATCATGTAGGCCATAAAAATTAACACTATAACATATATAACAATAAAGTTCACACTCCAACTAATATATATACTAAAAGTTAAATTTTGTTTATCATACATCGCATAAAATTTCCTACTTTACTACATAGGAGTTAAATATTAAATTCAATCTCACAAAAATTGGGGTTTTATTAGTTTACATTTATTTCTTTTAAAATACAAGTAATCGCGATTATTTATTTCATGTCATTCAACTAACGGCCTAACTATAAATTGTGTGGGGAAAAACCCTTACCTTGGCCGCTTTTCTTCCAAGTACAAAGCTCTAAGCCCCCACAAAGTCGTTCACAAGGAAAAGAAGTTCTAAGCTTTTGATGCCGAAAAAGAGGAGGTGTGGTGATGGTGGCTAGGATTTTGGTTTTATTTATATAAGGAGTTTGTGAAATAGGGTTTGTAGTAGTGGCTTAGGGTTTCAATATTCTTTTCTTAGCGTTGGACTAAATGAAAAATAGGAAGGAGACAATATTATTGTTATTATTGTTATTATTTATTATTATATTATTATTATTATTATTATTATTATTATTATTATTATTATTATTTATTATTTATTATTATTATTATTATTATCATCATCATCATCATCATCATCATTATTATTACTATTTAATAAAACCACTTATTACCAAAACTAATTTTGTTAACACAATTTATTAGTAACGTATTCAATATTCCAAAATAATTTTATAAAAAGTAATTTAAGTAATTACTATTTTAAAATACATTATAATAACGAAAACTTCATATTATAATATTAAACTACAATTATTATTATACTAAATATCACCATAAAAATACTACGATCTTTATAGAATAGTCAAAATGATAAAATAATTAAATTTAACATAAATGATTTATATTTATTACTAAATCCCAATAAATATGTATAAAACCATCATATCATAGAAAATATATAGAAATAAAGAAATTGATCGCAACATTACTACTATCTTAAGATAATTATTTATAAAACAAACAATTAAAATAGTAAATAGTCTTAAATAATTAAATATAACTATGCACATATTTATTATATAGTTTAACGCACCCGAAAATATCACCACAAATATCTAATGCAAATCTATATGTAAACTCACTCAAAATATTGTCCTCTAAAATACTTTTGCTAAAATACCATTATAATTTTTTTGAAAATAAATTAAGTAACTAAACATAATAGTTATAATTTATATTACTCATTAAATCAAATATATATACGATTATCAAACCATAAGAACTCCACATATAAGGACAACTAATCATAAATTAATGAATATTCAAAATAATTTAACATCAAATTAATTTCTTTAAAATTATTAAATTTAAATAAAGACAGTTGATTATGAAATTTGGGATGTTACAATTCTATTCCCAACTTAGGGAAATTTTGTCTCGAAATTTTGTAATGAGAAAAAGCAAATCTTATTTAAATTACCACAAATCAGATTGAAGCTTAGTCTCTGAAGATTAATAAACATGACCAGGGCATTCATATTTTATTTAAGTGCAACATGAGTTACAACACATATCACATTAGCATTCAATTATGGATGACCATACCATAGAGTACTCACTATAATCTACGAAAAAAACAATAGACTTAGGTTGGGTATTACTTACTAGATTAATTGGGGTGAAATGAAACATATTTCAAGTACATGTTAGCTATACTAGATAACTTATTATAACAACTTTATCAACTAATGTAAGTTCGGAACAAGAAATAATTATCACACATATTTTAAATATTGATAATTATATAACTATTTTTAAATAGTATTTAGAGGATGTTACCAAAGTACTTCCACTCAGTTTGGCTTAGGTGCGTACTTCGTTCACTTACCTGCCACTCGTCGTGTGTCACGGTATTGATATTATTTCGTGGAGTTAGAACTGTGTAACTTTGAGGCCAAATTTCCAAGGCGCTTCTTTGTGCCATTTGTTGGGCAAGTTGAACCAGTTGGGTTTCCAGATTCCTTTTATTGATCAGATATTTTCTGGATGCTCTTGACTCTTTCTGAAAGAACTTGTGTGTTACTAGACTTCTCCTAGCACTCTCCCAAACAGCTTTTCGAGGTGGAATTTGAATGTGTTTGAGCTCCGTGTGACCTTGAGATCCACCCTGCTTGATCTCTCCAATAAAAATTTGGATATTTCTCGCAGATCCAGGTTGTACTACTAAGTAAGGATTTTCTGCTTTCCTATTTATTACATCCAAAATTCACCTCTTCTAGATCTTCTATATAATTTTCATCCATGGCTTCACAGGCTCCATTTTTATGTGCTCTCCCACAAAAGTTACAACCAATATGTTTCAATAATTTGACAGGGGTCACTTGGGGTTGTATATTTAGGGCTTCCATCCTCTTCTTT